>CM019164.1:4972763-4983561 GCA_009733165.1 Naja naja | reverse complement strand
TTCTTCTTCTTTGTTCAGCATTTGAATGTCTTATATTTTCTGTAACATGCTGTTGTCAGTCACTTCCTGTAACAGTTCTTTCATACTTTGAACTCCATTTTAATTTTGATGACCACCAAAATTTAATTTTCCTTATTTTCTCTTAAATTCTATATCCTAACCCAGGTCCAGAGTCTATATCAATATTGCCAATTAGTCCAGCAATCCGCCTTGTGTATTCAAGCTTTCACTTTCTATAAGTCCTGCTCTTTAAAATGTAGCAACCCAATCCACAAAGGAACAAGATAGTTTCTATTTCTTTAACTTCCAATTTTTCTCCACAAAGTGGCACTTTCTGCACGGAGTCTTAACCCTTTTCTTTTATTTTGATAATCAAAGTTTTCCAGCCCCAAACTTAAATTTACGCTTGGCTTCTTCCTTTCCGGTTCAAGTTCTTATAGCTATCAAAATATTTTACTTATTTTTCTTCACTTGAACTGCTTCGCTTTGTTTCTCTTTTAAAACTCATCTTTATCTTAATCCTGTGCCTTTGATCTTACCATCCGATACTCCCCGTTCCTCTGCTGTCAACTTCTCTTTCTTTCCTCCTGCACTCAATCTGTCCCGTTGAGACCTCTCTTCGAGGTGGCTATTTTTGACCACCGCTTTTGACGCCTTCGAGGGAAAAGACCAGACCAAAAGGGGAGATGCCCTCACTCTGGCTGGCAGATTTTCTCCTCGCCTCTACGAGGTATTTCAGCCCTCAACCTTGCAGGATCGCTCTCCGACGCGAAGAGCCAGGCTGCGTCGTGGACGATCACAAACCGCCATTGTTCTCGAGAGGCTCAACCTTGTTTGCTTTAAAAATTTCAAAAATTTTCGTGCATAGTTTCTGCATCGAAATAGTGGGAAGGTTTCAGGATTCCTGCTGGACATGGTTGTAATTTTTGATTTTCCAGATTCTTAATCTTGGCTCCGGGAACCTGCCTTTCAGCAGGAAACTAAAGTACAAACAAAAACAAAGCCATAGAGACCCAGATCTACCCACTGCAGTACATAGCAATCAAAGCGAATATACAGTATGTAGGTCTTTGCTCCAAGGTTTAAATTCTTTATTCTTCCTCTTATTTATTTTTTTTGGACTCAATGGCTAGTTGGCCATTTTGTTTAAAGCTGTGGGAGGCATTTGCAGTACAGTGTTATAATGCTTCTCTCAAACTTTGGGAACTCTGAAGCTCCTAGCTTGCTAACTTTATTTCGGGCAGAAGCTGTTCAATGAGAACATGAGGTGGATATCAAGTGATGTCTTGGGGCATGCCCATCTATTTTCTAAAACAATGCATGACTATGTCTTCATTTCAAAAGAAAGGAATTTGCCCAGAAGGTAAGAGGAAGAGCAACAAAGATGACTATGGTACTGGAGGCTAAAACATATGAAGAGTGGTTGCAGAAATTAGGTAAGACTAGTCTAGTGAAATGAAAGATTAGGGATGACATGTTAGGACTCTTTCAATATTGGAGGGGCTGCCACAAAGAAGACAGAGCCAAGCTATTCTCCAAAGCACCAATAGACAAGACAAGAAACAAAGGTTGGAAACTAATCAAGGATGGAAGCAACCTAGAAATGAGAAATTTCCTTACAGTGAGAACAATGAATCAGTGGAATGGCTTGCCTTCAGAAGTTGTGGGTGCTCCATCACTGGAGGTTTGTAAGAAGAAACTGGACAGCCATTTGCCCAGAATGGTACAAGGTCTCCTACTTGTTCAAGGGGTTGGACCAGAAGACCTCCAAGGTCCCTTCCAACTCTTTTATTCTCTTATCCTGTCACTCAACTTCTCTGAAAAGATGAAAATTTCCCAAAGAAACAACCAGAGTTTCCTCCATTCTAGAAAGTATTCCATGTTTCCTAGCCAGTCCTTCCATGTCCTTAATTCATGATCTGAGCACAAAGCAAGTCTGCATTTTGCAGTTCCAGACAAGCAGCATAGGCAGGAAATGTATTAACCCCTCTCTAAATGAGCCGACATAAATGGTTTGTAGGTCAATGAGAAGAGGCAAGATTTAATGGCGAGCCACCCATTTTGCATCATTCTTGGGGTTTACTCTTTGCCTTTGCCAGTTAATAGGTTTGGAAAAAATAATCTGTAAATTTCAGCTTCAATTAGGTTTTTATTTTCTGTTTCAGTTGTTTTTGGCATCAGTTTGCAAATGTGGCCAAATTAAATAAAGTAACAAATTCCACATCTATTTTTCCCAATATATGCGTCTTCATTCCTCCTGTTTCTGGTGGGTATTTATTACATTCTTTTCCTTATCAGGTACACTTTGGTAGATGTTTTTTCTTAATATACTTATTTTTGAGTTTATGTCCTTGAGTTGTATCCTGTATCAAGGATGGATTTCAGGACAAGGATGATGCAATTCATACACAGGGGTGAGAAATAGCACATGGTTAAATTCCTATAAAAATAGGGACCTGACATTTTTTCTTCCTTTCTTGCAGGCTAAAAGAACTGGAAATATATTATTTACCAGAGACCTTGAAAGGCTACTGGCAGCAGAATAGAGCTGAAGTACTCAGTTACTCTCCGGTTGTTATGTTGAACACTGTTCAAACCCTGGACTGCTTTTTCCCTTTGTGTAAAGATGGATGCAAAAAAATGAGTGAAGTAGTTCTGCTTTCTCTCTGTTGCTTGTCACCTTCTTGCCACTTTCTCCCATCAATGGACCAATCATTTCCCTGACTTTTTTCCTTGTTTTTAATATGTTGAAAGAAGCTTTTTGTTGTTGTGGTTTTTGACTTTTGTCTCACACCTTAGTTCATTTTGAACCTTAACTTTCCTCACTTCAGGCTATTTGCTGATATTAGCTGCCCTATTATGTGCCCCTCTTTCCACTTTTTATCCTTGTCCTTTTTGTTTTTCAATTTACCAGAGAGTTCTTTATCCAGCCATGCTGGTTTCTTTTGAGAGCTGTTACTTTTCTTCTTCATTGGTATTGTGCTGGACTGGGTTTTTCAAATTTTCCAAATCATCTTGAGTTGTTTTCTCTTTGAGGCTTCTCATTCATAGAATCCTCCCCAAACTCTCTCTAAGTTTATTGAAATTAGCTCTTTAAAGTCCAATACTCGTTTGACTTTGTTCTATTGTTTGTGCTTGCATAATGTTGAATTCCAATATTGCATGATCACCCCCCCCAAGGTTCCTACAGCTTCAACACCTTCTAACACTCCATCCCTGTTAGTGAGAATTAAGTCCAATATCTAAGGGGTTGTCACAGAGAACAGGGAGTCAACCTATTCTCTAAATTACCTGGGGGCAGGACAAGAATCAATGGATGGAAACCAGTCAAGGAGAGAAGCAACCTAGAACTAAGGAGAAATTTCCTAACAGTAAGAACAATAAACCAGTGGAACGGCTTGCCTTCAGAAGTTGTGTGTGCTCCATCACTGGAGGTTTTTAAAAAGAGATTGGACAGCTACTATGAAATGGTATAGGGACTCCTGCTTGAGCACAGGGTTGGACTAGAAGACCTCCAAAGTCCCTACCAACTCTGTTATTCTGTTATCTTCATCTCTGTCTCTATCTCCATCTCCATCTCTATCCAGAGGCAAAACCAAAGATGAATAGGATAAATGCAGTGCATTTATGCTAGATAGTCGTAGAGAGCAAGACATTTACAGAATGGGGCTCCAGGTTTCCAGTATAAGGCATCTAGAATGGATGGTTGGTTCTAGGACCAACTCTCTTCATACTCTACATAAATGACCTCTGTGATCATATTAAGAGCAACTGCTCTTCGCTGATGATGTAAAGCTATTCAACACCACAGACAATACTGCTACCTTTCAAAAAGACCTCGACTACGTATCAGAATGGTCAAACAAATGGCAACTTCAAATCTCAACAAATAAATGCTCTGTCTTACATATTGGCAAAAAATCAGAAAATAAAATACAAGCTGAATAGTCAAGACATTGTTGATGATCCAAACTCTACCAAGGATCTTGGAATACTCATCTCTAATGATCTAAGTGCTAGAGCCCACTGTAACTACATAGCCAAAAAGGCATTAAGAGTTGTTAACCTAATCCTACATAGCTTTTTCTCTGGTAATTGGGTTGTGCTCCAAAAATTGTTGTGCTCCTTTCCTAAGAGGTGTGTAGGGGGCGTGCATAAGCGCACCAACGTGCCTACCATCCCTGTCCTATTGTTTCTTTTTATTTCTCTTATATGTATCCATTTCATGTAGTCATAACTATATTTATACTTATACCTGTTATCTTATAATCGCTTGACAAATAAACAAGCAAATAATAAATAAATAAATAAATAAATAAATAAATAAATAAATAAATAAATAAAGCAATACTCGAAAAGGCTAGAAGAAAAAAAATGGACCACTGATGAATCTGTTTATGGAACTTGGTCAGTAGAATGCACACAATAGCTTTGCAGAAAACTGTGAAAAAGCAGTGGTCAGTGACTGATTGGTTTTTGCTTCCAATAGAAAAGCCAGAAATGTAGTCTGGCAGTATTTCTACAGCACCGAGAAGGGTAAATGCCAACAAAATTGTTTTTCTGGTGTGTGATGGTTCTCACAACAAACAATGACAGCCTGTCAGAGAAGAGAAACTTATGCAAATGGACAAGTCTTAAGAGTATGTATAGGAAATCTGGATCATCTCTGTTAGTTTGAATAAAATGAAAATGGGGTTCATTGTGCATTTAAATGCAACTCCAGTTTCTGCTTTTGGGTCTTTTTCCCCCCAGAATATAGCTATTGTGGGGCCATCTCTCTTATGCTCTTCTTCTCTCTCATGCCCATCCCACATCTAATCTCACTCCCCAGCATTAAAAAGGGCTTTCTAATACATCAAGTTCAGGTGTCAGGAACAGAATGGCAAAGCCAGTATTAGTAAAACTGAGATAGGACTTCGATGCTTTGTGTTATAAACTCTTACTCTATGGCCTCGGTAAGACCATGCTTGGAATATTGCATCCAGTTTTGGTCACCACAATATTAAAAAGATATTGAGACTCTAGAAAGTGTGCAGAGAAGAGCAACAAAGAGAATTGGGGCAGGAGGGATTGGAGGCAGGGGTAGGAACTGGTTTGGGCCAGTTTGAGCAAACTGGATGTTAAGTTTACATCTCATTCTCTGACCCCACCCACCCTACCCACCCCTCCCAGAATCTCCACATGTTTTGGATGCAATAAGTGCAGGATCCACATGGAGGCTCTGGAAGGAAGGAAATGACCCTCCCAGAAGTTCTGGTAGTCTTGAAATGGGCTGTTTCCAGCTTCCAGAGGGCTCCGAACCTGGGGAGGCTACTTTTGCCCTCCCAGAGGCCCAAGGGAAGCCTCCGGACTCTGGGGAAGGTGAAAAATGGCCCTGCTGGAAGTTCCAGTAGGCCACGCCCATCATGGCAATGCCCACCAGCAAGTGGGCAGAGAACCGGTTGTTGGGATTTTTGAATCCCACCCCTGACTGGGAGGCTGGAGAGTAAAACGTATGAAGAATGGTTGCAGAAATTGGGTGTGTCTGGTCTAGCAAAAAAGGGACTTGGTGACATGATAGCAGTGTTCCAATATCTAAATGGTTGCCACCAGTGGTGGGATTCCAATTTTTTTACTACCGGTTCTGTGGGCGTGGCTTGGTGGGCGTGGCAGGGGAAGGATACTGTAAAATCTCCAGTCAAGAGGTGGGATTGGCCAGTTCTCCGAACTACTCAAAAGTTCTGCTACCAGTTCTCCAGAACTGGTCAGAACCTGCTGAATGCCACCTCTGGTTGCCACAGACAAAAAGGGGGTCAACCTATTTTCCAAAGTACCTAAAAGTAGGACAAGAAGCAATGGATGTAAACTATACAAAGAGAGAAGCAACCTAGAATTACGGAGAAAATTCCCAACAGTTAGAAGAATTAATCAATGGAATGGCTTGCCTACAGAATTTGTAGATGCTCCAACACTGGAGGGTTTTTCTTAGTAGAGATTGAATATCCATTTTTCTGAAGTGCTTGTGCAGCCAGTTGGACTAGAAGACCACCAAGATTCCTTCTAACTCTTATTCTGTTATTCTTTTCAAGCTTTAGGTAAGTCTAGAAAAGAAAAGGGCTGGATCTACAGCAGGTTTGGAGTGTATCTAAATAACTTGTGCAATTTGTTGGATGTAGGGGCAAAGCTGAGAATTTTTGTTAGGAAAGGATCTATGCATAGGACATGTGCATGTAGTTTTTTTTAAATTACATTTATATGCCTTCTCCGGAGACTCAGGGTGGCTTACAATTTTTTGGGATACAACCCAGTGTGCTCAGCAATAGCCTTCCTTCCATTGTATATGCCTGCTTATCACTAAGCGGCATTTTTACAAGGTCAGCTAATTGCCCCCAACAATCTTGGGTCCTCAATTTACCTGCCCCGAGAGGATGGAAGGCTGAGTCAACCTTGAGCCTGGTGGGATTCGAGCCTACAGCAGTTGTAGGCAGCTGGAACTTAAGTGCAGGCAATTAACAGCCTGAGCCACCAAGGCCTTTTCTTGACATTAAGATGGCAGTGGTGTTGCCATGAAGTAACCAGGAATCGGGGCCCATTTAAACAAAACATACTCTTAAATAGTTTTTATTGAAAGGGTTTACCTTACCTTTTTAAATTAGAAGTACATTCAAGAAAAGGTTATATGAAATGTGGGAGAAAATAAAGGGAAAGGCAAAGCAAAAAGAAGATAAAAAAGAAAAAAAAAGAACAGAAAAGAGGAAAAGAAATATAAGAAAGTGGATTCCAATGTTCTTCTCAGCAGTTACACATTCAGTTCTAATCAATTCCCTGTATAATTATACCATAACTTCTTTCATAATCTATTCTTTCTGATCATCAAAACCATCCATCACAAAATCATTTTCTTTTTGATGCCAGAGTGCATAAGGGTTTTACAGAGAAGATTTGTGGTTCAGGATTGAACTGTGCGGTTCTTGATGCACTCTCTTTTGAGCTTGGTTGTTTTCTTGCAGGAGTTTCATGACCCAGCTAAATGACATTATAAGTGCCCTCTCGGAGAGCAAACCCCACTTCCTTCTAACCAAGCTCCAAGACTACTAAGAAACCACAATTCTTCTCCTCCTTCTCCTCTCTGTCAATCACACTCTCCTCTAGTACTGAGGATGTTACCTAGTTGGGTCATGAAATATCTACAAACAAATTCAGAGGCCACCAAGAACTCCACATGCACATGTCATGATATTTAGCTTCTTCTCTTTCAGGGTGGACATTATGATGTTGAACACTTATATGAAAGGGGTGGAGCTTGCATGGCCATCACACAATGTCCATTTATCGTTTTTCAGGAAAGCCCTGGATCCAGTAGATATCCTGGGGGATGGGGGGGTGAAGGGGAGGGATACAATCAAGATCAAGTGAGGTACTAATGCCAGTCTAAAAAGCCTTAGTAAGATCACACCTAGAATGCTGCATCCAGTTTTGGTCACCACACTATAAAAAAAGATGTTGAGACTCTAGAAAGAGTGCAGAGAAGAGCAACCAGGATGATTAGGGGACTGGAGGATAAAACATAAAATGAACGGTTGCAGAAACTGGGCATGTCTAGTGAAGAGAAGGACTATTTTATTTTATTTATTTATTTTATTTTATTCATATTTATATGCCTTCTCCGAAACTCAGCGGCTTACAATTTTTGGAGCACAACCCAAGGTGCTCAGCAATAGCCTTCATTCCATTGTATATGCCTGCTTATTACTAAGCAGCATTTTACAAGTCAGCTTATTGCCCCCAACGATCTTGGGTCCTCAATTTACCTACCCCGAGAGGATGGAAGGCTGAGTCAACCTTGAGCCTGGTGGGATTCGAGCCTACAGCAGTTGTGGGCAGCTGGAATTAAGTGCTAGGCGTTTAACAGCCTGCATCACCAAGACTAGGGGAGACAGGATAACAGTCTTCCAATATTTGAGGAGCTGCCACAGAGAGGAGGGGGTCAACTTATTTTCCAAAACACCTAAAGGCCAGACAAGGAATAATGGATGGAAACTGAACAAGGAGAGATTCAAACTAGAAATAAGGAGAAATTTTCTGACAGTGAGAACAATCAACCCATAGAACAGAAGTTGTGTTCAGAAGTTGTGGGAGCTTCATCACTGGAAGCTTTCAAAAAGAATGTCAACTCATAAAGCATTTCTATGCATGTTTCAGAGTTGCCATGAACAGAAAGGGGTGGGAAGGAATTTGAAAGAGCAGTAGAGCAGTTTGGAACGAAAGTGCATTCCATTTTATCTTGCAAAGATTATAACTAAGTGACCAGAGTTACTGCTGTGCAAATCTCTAATTGGAGAACATGATTGATGACTCTTGGCTATGAACATGTTTCGGTTGGAGAATATGAATGATACACCCAGAGGGGTGGGGGAAACCAGGGTCAAGGGTGACAGTGAAGTACATGTCTCAGAACCGGCTACACACAGGTCATACCGACATGTTAGCTCCTAATAAATCCTTTGTAGTTTTAGAAGCTTGACTCAAACCTCATGATATAATTAGGGCCACTGCCAGAATCCTGACAAAGAGACTGGACTGACATCTGTCAAAAATGGTGTAGGGTCTCCTGCTTGGTCAGGGGGTTGGACTAGATGACCTATAAGGTCCCTTCCAACTCTGTAAATCTGTTAATCAATATTATGCTAGAAGCCACATTTCAAAAGGGACTAGGATAGCTCAGATCATTAAATTAAATATAAAAGCATGGTTTTTAGAAATGACAACAGATGGGGTAGCCAGGTTTTGTTATATTTCAATAGTTGAAGTAAAACATGATACTTTAATATCATTCAATGAATTTTTTCCATGTTAATTTAAAATACATATGGTCTCCTTATTTATATCCTGAAAATATATTTTGGAATTGCATGTTGAAATTCACTCTTCATTTTTCACACAGGAAGCTTTGATTTGAAAATCAAAGAAAGAATCATAGAATAATAGTTCTAGATTGTAAGACTTTTTGGGTTTAAGCATACCTCCTTAATAGCATACATTCTTCCCTAGTGTTTATATCCCCCTTCTATTTAGGTATTAAAAAATATCTTTTGTCAAGAAGTTTTGGAAGAAGTTTTGGTTTGGATCCAAACATTTCAGGGAGACATGGAGGTTTGGGCTCTGGAAAGATGCTCCTTGTGTTAATCATGGTCTCCCTTTTATAGAACAAAGATTAAAGAACTAGATCAAAGGTGTCAAAATCAAGGCCTGTTGGCTGGATCCAGCCAGTGAGGTGCTTATGTCCGGCCCTGGAAACAGCAAAAGACTGGCCTGCGGTCCCTCTGCCAGTGAAAATTGAACTTTTGAGGGCCCTCACGACCTCTGTTTTTTCTGGCAGAGTGCTAGCAAAATAAACTACTAGCAAAAGTGGCATTTGATCACATGAGCGACGTCAAGCTAGCACACTGTCAGGTGAGGCTCCATTCAAAATCCAAGAAAGAAAACCTTACACTCCATGGTTATAGAGAAAAGGACTTTTACTGAATCTGAAGTGGTAGCATCAGAAGAAATACAAGATCTGAGGCCATAGGCACAAAAATCACATATAGAAAGTTTTTTTTCTTTGGTAATATCACATACTAACTAGAACATACAAAACATTTGCTAGACCAATACTTGAATACAGCTCATCAGTCTGGAACCCACATTATGTTTCTGATATTAACACAGTTGAAAAAGTCCAGAAATATTTCACAAGAAGAGTTCTATACCTCTACTGTTGCAGAATACCTATGCCACCAGACTTGAACTCTATAGACCTAGAAAACCTAGAACTATGCTGCCTCAGTCCGATCTAAGTATAGTATATAAAATCATACATTGCAATGTCCTACCGGTCAATGAATACTTCAGCTTCAACCATAACAATACAAGAGCACACAATAGATACAAACTCAAATTAAGCACCAAACTTGATTGCAGGAAATACGACTTCAGCAACAGAGTGGTCAATGTCTGGAATACTCTACCTGACTCTGTGGTTTTTTCCCAAACCCCAAAAACTTTAACCTTAGACTGTCTACTATTGACCTCACCCCTTTCCTAAGAGGTCTGTAGGGCGCATAAGCACCAACGTGCTCTACCGTCCCTGTCCTATTGTTTCTTTTTATTCTTATATGTATCAATTTCATGTATTCATAACTATGTTTATATTTATACCTATTATCTTGTAAGCGATTGACAAATCAAATAAATAAATAAATAAATAAACAAGAAAGTAAGAAAGAAAGTGTAAGTAGAAAGTTATCCCATATTCCCATCCCCAAGAGTTCAAACTGGCCATCCAATCTGCAGTCTGTATAATGTCATGTGGGTGCATCTTCAGGTGGCGCTTCACACATCTGGTATGCCAAGATGGTTGGCCTTGGCCTAAGGAGATAAGAGGCTGATCTGCACAGTGAGCAAGTAAGCATAACTAAGAAAGCATCCCAACTTTTACAACACATCAATTTCATCCTCCAGCACCCTTCCTCCTGCCCCACAAGGCCCAATTATTCCCTCCCATTGTCCCCCCCCTCCCCGTTTTCTATGGCAGCGGGAAAGAGAACCAGCAGAAGAAGGATTCTTGGAAGCTGACACATACGCACTCTAGCCACCCCAGCCCCCTCCCTCCCCAGGTCAAATACAACCCTGATGCAGCCCTCAATGAAATCAAACCCTGAACTAGATGCTCATCAAACTTTGTGTGATGTCTCTATTTTATTGGTGTAAAAATCAGAGCAAAAACCAGAGTTGATCAGTGTCCCCCCTAAGCCCCATTCTGTCCTTATGAAGGCCC
>CM019164.1:4715311-4971763 GCA_009733165.1 Naja naja | reverse complement strand
TAGATAGGTAGGTAGGTAGGTATTTATTTATTATTTATTATTATTTATTTATTAATGGGACTTATATGCCGCCCCATCTCCGAAGACTCGGGGCGGCTTACAAATAAAACAGACACAATAAATATTTAAAAAAGAATTAAATTAATGGTCCCAATTAATACAAAACTAAAAAACCGCAAATCTAAAACACCCCACCCATAGGTCACAGCCCGGCTTGGTTGAATAACCAGGTCTTCAAGTCATGGCGAAGGTGCGGAGGTCAGGGCCAAGCGGAGCCCCCAGGGAAGGTTCCAGAGTTCAGGGACCGCGACAGAATTGCACGTCGTCGGGGACCGCCAGCCGGCATTGCCAGCTGATGGGACCCCAAGGAGTCCCTGTTGTGGACTTCGTACAGGGCGGTTAGTATTCGATGTCGGCAGCAGTCCTCTCCCTTAAATAATAAGGACCCATGTCATGTAGGACTTTGTATGTTAAGTTAAAACTTGAATCTCACCGAGGGCAACCGCAACCAATGCAGGCAGCGCAGGAGGGGGGCTAACATGGGAGAACCGGGAAACTCCCATCACCGCCCGCGCCGCCGCATTTTGCACCAGCTGCACTCTCGGATGGTATGCAAGGGCAGTCCTAAATAAGAGCGTTGCAATAGTCAAGTCGCGAGGTAACAAGGGCATGAGTGACTGTACGCAGGGCATCCCGTCCAGGAACGGGCGAAGCTGGCGAACCAGCCGGACCTGGGCAAAGGTCCCCCTGGCGACGGCTCCCACCTGCTCCTCCAACCGGAGCCGTGCATCCAGGAGGACCCCAGGTTCCTCCCCGGTCCACAGGGGCAACACCACTCCCCTATGGTCAACGATGGACATTCTAAGCTGGAACGGATGCCGGTATGTAAACAACCATCAGTCTTGGTCTTGGCGGGTTGAGTCGAAGCATGTTGCGTCCATCCAGATCCATTGCATCCAACAAGAGTCATCACAGAGAGGGCATCACTGATCTGGTTTGGGGTGGAAATATACAGTTGATATCATCCATATTGATGATACCTCACCCCAAAACCACGGATGATCTCACCCAGCGGTTTCATGTAGATGTTAAATAAGGAGAGGACCGACCCTGAGGGACCCCACAAGTGGCCCCGGGATGACCTCTGCCCCTGCCAACACCGATGCGACCGCCCTGCAGTAGGAGGAGAGCCACCGAAGAACAGTGCCCCCCACCCCCAGCCCCACAAGGCGCGGGAATACCATGGTGGATGGTATCGAAAGCCACTGAGAGGTCTAATAGGACCAAGACAGAAAAACCCTGTCCGGGCCCTCCAGAGATCATCAACAGTGCGACCAATGCCGTCTCCGTGCTGAAACCAGGCGGAAGCCCGATTGGTACGGATCGAGGTAGTCCGTTTCCTCCAGGAAGCGAAATTGCCGGGCCACCACACTCTCAACAACCTCCGCCAAAAGCGAAGGTTGGAGACTGGACGAAAGTTGTCTAACACGGTTCGGGTCCAGGGCAGCTTCTTCAGGAGGGCCTCACCACCGCCTCCTTCAAGGCGGAGGAAAGACACCCTCTCTCAAAAGCGTTGACAACTGCCCGGATCCAGCGCAGGTGACCTCCCTGGCGGCATAAGCTAACCAGGAGGGCATGGGTCCAACAAACATGTGGTGGAACTCAGCGCCGCATAATCCCGTCCACTTCATCCGAAACAGGATCGAACTCATCCCAAAACGTAATGGCCAGACTCCCGTATCCGGCTCCAACCACTGCTCCGAATCCGGCGATTTTTATCCGTAGGTAGGTAAGTAGATATAGATATAGATACAGATACAGATAGATTCAGATAGATAGATAGATATACATATATACATTATATATATATAACTAGCCCTAATCAACAAACAAGTCCCAGCCACAAAACCAACACCAGACCCAAACAACACATGACGCCACCACCAATCTCCCTCACCAGACTCAAACCCAAACCCATCCCATAGATGAAAGACAACCACCATCCAGAAACCAGACCACAGCTGCATCACCAGCTACTACAGCCCCCTCCAACCCCCAAACTAAGCAAATTGACACACGCTATGAACACATAGCCAGACCTCAAACTCGGAGCCAAACCAAAGCCCAGAACATTACATCACAGCCAACTGCTCAGGATATTACATGACAGAACTCAGGATGTTACAACACAGCCAACGACCCAGGAGATTACAGCACAAGATCCAGGATGTCACAACAATAGAACTCAGAAGGTCATCACACAGCCCATTACCCAGGTCGTTACAACACAAAAGGCTGATAGACACACAGCCAATACTTCAGCCACGCAGGTTCTTACGAAAAAGCCAAACAATCTGCAAACATCAACTTCATCAACCAATCAAGAAGTAACAACACAGCCAACCAGCCCGCTCACAACAGAGCCAGCACACCACACCTCACCACCAGTACTTATAGAGAGGCGGCAGCTCCGATCATGCTTTGCTCGCACAAGTCAAAAGCACCAGCCTGAAGATGGCAAGTGGGACCTCATTGAAATGTCGCCAAGATACTCTCAATCTTACATGGGAAAAAGACCCGAACACACCAAGACCTGCATATATGTGTGTGTGTGTGTGTGTGTGTAGGTAGGTAGATAGATATAGATACAGATACAGATATAGATGCAAATACCGATAGATAGATATACATATATACATTATATAGAGAGAGAGGGGGGGAGGGAGGGAGGGAGGGAGAGGGAGAGGGAGAGATTTGTGATTTGTGATCCAATTCCCCAAATCAATTTGATTCAACTGAACCTCTGACTCATCCCATCAACTCAATTCAGTTTGGAGTCCAAATTTTGAGGGAGAGGGGAAAAAAAAAGTCTGGATTCATTCAACAGCATCTGATTTGAAGCAAAGATTTGAATAAAAGTACCAATTCAATCCAGGAACTGAATTTAATTTGGACAGTTGATTAAATCGCCTTCCAACTAAATCTCCAAGCCGAGTATTTGCATGCCTCTAGTAACAGCTTTGTGAAAAAGCTCATTCCTCCTTGCTCACTAAGGCTTATCTGGGAAACGAAGTAAATTATTTTTTTCTCCCTGATCTAATAAGTTCTTAAAGTCTGTAAAAGGGTTGTTTGCATTATCTAAATGCAAATCTTATACATGCACACACACACACTCACACAGGCGTACATAACCCAGCAAAGCTGAGATACTGAGATCCCAAAGAATGCAAGAAATGTTAGTTAGTGCCGGATAGAATGTGGAATTGCTGTTTTATTACACAGCCAGTCTACAAGACCAATGTCCTGTGCCTATTGGTGTGAAAAATCCATCGGTAGCAACCCCAAAGTCTATAAGTAGATTTCATTATGGAAATGCAATGGTGGGGAGGAAAAAGGGCCACAGGCAGAAAAATTCATTACAATGTTTTCAATTGCTTTACATATTCTTCTGTGATAGAAATAGCCCTCACATTTGAACCTAAGAAATTTTTACTTAAAAGGAACCAGGTGGATTTTAAAGAGATTATACCAATGAAGGGCATTATTGACCAAATAAAATAGACACCAGGGAGGATGGGAGAAAGGTATTTCATTTGTTTGTTTCTTAAATAGTTTTCAGGGGAAATATCTTAATTAAAAAAATTGAAAGGTGCTGTCAAGAAGTTTCCTTCAACATGGCATCCTGTCCAGGGATGGGATTCAAATTGTTTTACTACCGGTTCGAGGCGTGGCTTGGTGGGTGTGCTTTGCCTAATGGCGGCATGCAGCTTTCCCCACACCAGCTGCGGCCAATCAGCTGACGGGAGAAAGAAGAGAAAAGTTCAGGGAAAGGTGAGCAGGCTGATCCTGCACTTTTCTCTTGTGTCTCCTCTCAGCTGATCCTCAGAGGCTTTTTTTTTTACTACCAGTTCAGGTGAACCAGTCCGAACTGGTAGCATACCACCTGTCAAGGCCCCGACATGCACGCCCATTCAAATCATAAGTCTCTAGCCACATTTCTCAGAGTAAAAATGATTGATTTATTAGGAGTCGACTTGTCAGCGTTTCCCAGTTGCAGCCGACTCTGACACATCATTCATTTCACCCTTGACCCTGGCCTTCCCCCCACCCCCTGGATGTATAGTCCCCAATGGGACACATCCGTAGCCAAAAGTCATCTATCATGCTCTCCAGTAATAATCTTGTGTGCCAACAGCGTCGGCTGCCAAAGCGATTATCTGAAGCATTTAAGGAATGCACTGCTTTCCCCCACTCCCTTTCTGCTGGCAACTAAAAAGACCAAAGAAGTATTTTTTAGTTGACACCACCACTGATCCTGTCCCCACAGCCAAGTTGTGTGGCAGCTTTGGAAGTTGTCATCCACTGGTGAGCAGATAGCAAATTTGGTAAACTCTGATCAAAAATGTGAAGAAGACACAATTCTCTTCTCCCTGTGCTTATTTATAAGCACTGAATTTTTTTTTTAAAATGCCTAGTTCAAAGCTGGATAATGTTTCAGGATATTTTCTGGGGCTTTCATGACAGCAGTGGTAGAGTTCAGACCAGCTCAAAATAAATATATCCAGAATATGTCACTCCAAAATAAACATTTCCTTCATATTTAACCCTAGTTAAATATGAATAGTTATACAGGTGGTCCTCAACTTACAACTGCAACTGAGCCCCAAATTCATGTTGTTAAGTGAGAAATTTGTAAGTGAATTCTGACCCATTTTAAGACTTTTTCCTTGCCACGACTGTTAAGTGAATTACTGCAGATGTTAAGTTGTTAACAGGGTTGTTTAAGCGAATCAGATTTCCCCGTTGACTTTGGTGGTTGGAAGGTCACTTAACAACGGTGGCAAGAAAAGTTGTAAAATTGGGACAACATTCACTTTACAAATGCTTCACTTAGCAACATAAATTTCAGGCTCAATTGTGGCTGTAAGTCAAGGACTACCTGTACTTTTAACTAAAAGTTGTACATTTAACTTGAGATGACTGTTATGTCAGGCATAAGCAGAGAACAGCCCAAGTCACAGCATGCCAAGGATATTAGGTCAATTATCTTAAAGGTGATGGAAAATGTGAAGTCCCTTGTTCTGTCAGAGATATAATTTTGCTCCTTGTTGATGTTGATGCTCTATAATAAGGTCGCCATCAGAATCAAGCTATTTTCCAAAGCACCTGAAGGCCAGACAAGGAATAATGGATGGAAACTGATCAAGGAGAGATTCAACCTGGAAATAAGGAGGAATTTTCTGACCTTGAGAACGATCAACCAATAGAACAGAAGCTGCCTCTGGAAGTTGTGGGAGCTTCATCACTGGAGGCTTTCAA
Organism: Naja naja; assembly: GCA_009733165.1. Taxonomy (NCBI): domain Eukaryota; kingdom Metazoa; phylum Chordata; class Lepidosauria; order Squamata; family Elapidae; genus Naja; species Naja naja. Next base: position 4,966,444 of record CM019164.1, on the reverse strand, counting down.
GAAGAGATTGGACTGCCATTGGTCAGAAATGGTGTGGGGTCTCCTGCTTGGGCGGGGGGGGGGGCGGACTAGATAACCTACAAGGGCCCTTCCAACTCTGATTATCTGTAAAGAATGAGACTGCTCCTAGCCTTTCAGAAAAGAGAACTAGACACTTACAGATCAGATTTTCTTCTCTCTTGTCATTTGTGTTTGTTTGCCTGCTTTTTGGTGGAGATGAAGGAATACGTTTCAGAAAAAAAGGAAAATCTTCCATTGCAGTCCTGGTGTGCAGAAAGCTCAATGCCAACATTTTAAGGGAAATATTTTTGGTGTACTTGAAATTCACAGAAAGGTAAACGACCCATCAGGTGGTAGCTTTTTATTTTTATTTTCCCATTTTGGCGCCTTCAAGTGGTCTTGACTCCTGGCAATTAGAATCAAAATCAGGAAGGGACCTTGGAGGACTTCTAGTCCAGCCCTCTGCTCTTATTATTGGGAGTGTTTATGGAGATTCTCAGATCATGCTTGTCCCATGTTCTGAAAGGTGCTTTTTCAAGAGACAACTGGACTTTGTATTTCTTTGAAGACATTTCGCTTCTTATCCAAAAAGCTTCTTCAGCTCCAACTAGATGGTGGGAAATGGAAGGATTTATACTCCTTGTAGACAGCTGGTCATTTGCATCCTTTTAGAGAGTCGTTGAGGCCACTTGGAAGTTTTTCTGTGTGCTCAGGGTCACCTGAGTGGTGGGAATGGATGTAGAGCCTTCCTGGAACTGCTGAAAGGACTCTGTGTTGTAGATTGGAGGCAGATGATGCCATATCCCTGCCCTTCTGTTGAGAGACGGCTGTTCAGTTTTGACACAGATTGCCTCCTTAATCTCTCTTTCAAACCAGCGGTCCTCTCTGTCCAAAATGTGGATGTTGATGTCTTTTAAAGAGTAACCTTTGTCTTTGAAATGCAATGCTGAATCTTGTCCTGTCCTGAATCCTTTTTCTTCAGAGCTGAAGAAGCTTCTTGGATGAGAAGCGAAATGTCTTCAAAAGAAAAACCAGAAAGCCCAGTTGTTTCTTGAAAAAAAAAAAGCACCTTTGGCACAGAAATGGAAAAGTAAAGATATCCCAAATGAATTTGATATATTGAGGAAAATTATGAGATGTGCAGAAATGGACAAACTAACAAAGGAACTAAAAAAATAAGGAAAATGCAGATTATTATAAAACATGGGACAAATTTTATGGTTGGCTAGAGATGAGGAAGATTCATGTAAATAAGGAATGATTATATGCTTAGTTAATGTATATGGAATGAAATTATGTAATATTATTATTGGATTTAGCAAAGTAATGACAAAGTTGATGTTAGGAAGACTGTACCAGGGTCAACATTTTTATTGTAATTTTTGTTTATGTTTATGTTTGTGTGTTTGTTTAATAAAGGAAATTTTTTGTTTAAAAAAAAGCACCTTTGGGACAATCATGACCTTGATGACAGAATCTCTATAGATGTTTAGCTATACAATTTGGAATGAACACCCTTCAAATGGTGTGGGAATAAAGAATGGATTTCCGGAGGAAAAAATTGCAGACTACAGGAAACAGGAGCATCACTCAGGTGATAAATCCGTCCATTCCTCACTATCCTGTCAGAGCTGAAGAAGCTTCTTAGATGGGAAGTGAAACGTCTTCAAAAGGAAAAGTCTTTGTCTCCTGAAAAGCACCTTTGGGACAATACCATAACATAATAACAAAGAAATATTAAGATGAGAAGGCTGTTGCTTTCAGTCATAAATGCTTCTGGCACAGGTTTAAACCATGGAGGATTTTCAATATCTGCATACTTTAAAAAGTCAGCATCTCAATCTCTTTCTCTCAAGTCTGAATTTTGAATTTTGAATTCTGGCCTTTTATTCCTGTCCTAATTAGCTTTGGTGCAGGAAAAGAGCTCCTGAACTTTCATCTCTTCTTTCAGACCACAGACACACATGCCCATAAAGAAAATGTAGACTTTTAAAGCTTTTGTTTGTATAGGTCTGGGTTTTTTAATCAATATTTTCTTTCCTTGCAATCCATTGGGCTGCCAATATTTTGACTCGGTTTCCCCCTATGCTGCTGTTTTAATATTTAATCAGCTCCATCCTATCATAGAAAGCAGCCTGGCCTCGTTAGACAATTAATGGAGTCTTGCATCTCATTTGCTTCGTTTGAAACAACGGCAGCCGATAATTAGAAGCGGCCTTTATTAAAGGCTCTGCTTTGGATGCAGTCCCTGGGATTGGCCAGCTCTTTGGCGAAGCTTTTTTTGATTGTATGAATGAATGAAGAAGAAAGAAAGAAAGAAAGAAAGAAAGAAAGAAAGAAAGAAGGGAAGGAAGGAAGAAAGGAAGGAATAAATAAATAAATAAATAAATAAATAAATAAATAAATACAGTCTTGCACATCTATGTGGTTCCAGGAACAATTGATATCACAAAATCTTGAAAAAGAAAAAAAAGAGGGGAGGTAATTCTAAAATAATTGGGTAATTCTATGCAGGACAGCATGTGCAAAAGAATCAGCCAAAGTGGCGGACATAAAAATAGGTTTGACACTACGGTGTTAATTTATAGCATTTTTTAATAGTTTAAATTGGGGGGAGGAAAGGATGTGTAAAACCAGAAACAATGCAAGCCAGTCTGAGCAGGAGAGAAAATAAACTAATTTTTTTTGCATATTTGTTTTTAAAAATCCCTTGGATGAAATCTGTAGATTTCCTGCCTAACACAAATGATTCCATAAGGTTAAAGAACATCCCCCACCGCCCATCATTCTGAAGGATGTCTATAGCAGTGTTTTTCAACTCTGGCAGTTGCAGGCGTGTGGACTTCAACTCCACATCTTTGAGACTTCCTGGTGGTTGAACCGTCAAATAACTCTGGTCCTGGTTTTTTGAACCAAGGAAAAGCTAACAAAGTGCTGACTCCTGCTGTGGTTCTACACCATCAGGAAAAGTCGGGGGGGGGGGGATGCCAAAAGAAACCTCATAGAGCAGCGTCTTTCAACTTTGGCAACTTGAAAATGTGTGGACTTCAATTCCCAGAATTCACAGCTTTCGCGACAAACTATTTTTGTGATAAATTTATATTTTACCGACAAAGAAATAAAGGGAGACTAGTACAGATATGTAAGCATCCCGGTTTTGAATCCCAGAAGGGGCTGGCTAGCTGACGAGAGCTAAATAGCTTGAAATAGAACTATATGGGTCTCCCTTTATTTCTTTGTTGGTAAATATAAATTTAACACACACAAAAAGTTTGTTGCGAAAGCGACTGCCTGCAAAGGCTCCTGGATTGGGGCTGAAAGGTGAAAGCAGAAGCAGTATGTTCAGTCCCATATTTGGGTAGACCAGTGTAGAAAGTTAGCACCCACTCCTCTCCTAGAAGAGTGAAATATTCTAGGAAATATTAAAAGGCAGAATATTATATTTTCCTGGGTGAGAAAAGGAAAACATGTTTTAAAGACAAAGCAGCTCCCTGCCCTCCCTTCAGCTCCAGAGTGATGGGATTAAGACATGGCCTTCAGGACATGATAGGATTAGCTCTCTACCCATCTCACCACATGGCACCTGGGAAGATTACATCACCCAGCAAGATTCAACCAAGCTTAGGACTCAAGACAACCTACAGAGTTGCCCCTGCATGGCCCCATGGGAATCTGACAACCAATCAGGATACATTTCTTGCCACAAGAACAGGAAGCAAGTTCAAAGCCCAACAGGGGTTATAAATCTCCCTCCCTCCCTCACCCATGTGCTTTCTTTTTGCCCAGGACCTCAATGTGGTCCTGTCCACCACTGAAACCATCCTTCCAAGCAATCTCCATGTTTCCAGTGTCTTTCTTCCTGTTCTTCCAGTTCTTCTTGGAACTGAACCCAGATGGACATTCTTCCAACACCAGGTTGCCCTGATTTAAAAAAAAAACACTCAAATTCTTCAATATTTGCACAGGATGGAGACCCACAGCATCCGGTACCTGAGTTTGCTTGCTCTTTCTTTCTTTCTTTCTTTCTTTCTTTCTTTCTTTCTTTCTTTCTTTCTTTCTTTCTTTCTTTCTTTCTTTGGATTAAGCCTTGAATTGTTCCCCCTCCCCCTCTGCAAACAAAGCATATGCTACAAAACAGCAGAACCTTCCAGGTTTGGCTGCTTGCTGTTACAGCTGCCGTATTGATCCTCAAGACCTTTGAAAGTCTCTCTTTCTTCCTGGCAAGACAACCTTCTGCTACTGCAAATGAATCCAGGGTGAGCTACAGGGGAGACAGGTTGCTTTGACAAGGAGGACCCAACAATGAGAATGGCTGATGTGGTGCAAGAGAGAGCTGGCCAACAAATAGTCCCAGGGGCTGCTTACATTCCACAGAGGTGTCCCTTTCATTTCTTTATTAAGCTGCAGTTTGGGATCAATGTCTCCCTTCTGTGGGTTGTTCCCCATTTCATGAATTCATATAAAACCCTTGTGAAGTTACTCTCCAAATATGTATTTTTCCCCACCACATCTTTGAGACTTCCTGGTGATTGAACCATCAAATAACAACCAACTCTGGTCCTGGTTTTTGAACCAAGGAAAAGCAAACAAAGTGTTGACTCCTGCTGTGGTTCTGCACAATAAAGAAAAGTAGAAACAAAATGCCCAAAGAAACTTTATAGAGCAGTGTTTTTCAACTTTTGGCAGCTTGAGCTGTGTGGACTTCAAGTCCCAGAATTCCCAGTCAGCTTGGCTGGCTGGGGAATTCTGGGAGTTGAAGTCCACATATCTTCAAGCTGCCAAAGTTGAAAACACTGTATAGAGATTCTAAAGCACCTTCAGAATGAAGGGAAAACCTTCTTTTCCTGGAAAGGAAAAAAATCCGGGACACTAAAAACAAAATATCCACCATCATTAAGTTCTGAATTAAAACATCAGTTCTTCCCATGTCTGAATGTCAGACCAGCAAGCATTCTTCCTCTCTGTTCTTCACAAGAGTAGAAGGAAAGTTCTGGAGAAGGTCTGACTTCTCTTCTCTCTTTAGGGCAACCTAAAAGGTGACTTCTGTGGACTTTTGGATTAAAGTTAAGTAATGTGTAATCACATGAGTCTAAAATGGTTATTGAACCCCTACTCCCTTTTTTTACATTCAGTTGTTGGAAGTTAAAACTCACCCACCCCTCTCCTAGAAAAATGAAATATTTTAGGATATACTAAAAAGGCAGAATATTTCCCCCCAAAGAGAAGTAGAAACTCAGAGAGGCAGAAATTCAGCCCCTCCCCCATCTTTGTCAATGGGCCATTAAGGCCTGGGCCAGTCTATTCTACATAGCAAAGACCTAACTCCTTCAGGCAGAGCCATTTCATTGTCCTTCATTGCATCACCCACCAAGTTTCAACCAAACTTAGCACACAGACAATCTAAAAAGCTAGCTATGACTTCTGACAGCAACCAACCAGGATATCTTCCTATGCCCCAGGAAGCTCAAAGCCAGAGGGGGTATAAAACCCAGGGACTCTCAGCATCTCTTCCCTTTTTTGCCCAGGAACCCATCCTGTTCATCAATAAACCGTCTTTCCAAGCAGCTTCCATGTTCCCCAGTGTCTTTCTCCCCACTTGGAACTGAACCCAGAAGGATATTTCTTCCAACACAATCTACATAAAATGGAAAGTAGCTTTGATTGAACAATCATGGCTATCCTATCTGAGACACCTCCTGGATGCTTCATCTGCCAAAAATATATTTTTAAGTTTGCTAGGCTTCCTGCTTTTCTTCACCATGCCCTCCGAGCCTCCATTTCCAATCTTAAACACGAAATGAACATTCCTTTTATTCCAACATATGGCATTTTATCAAACTTGTATATAAATTACCTGATTCTTCATACAACTGATATTCTTCCAATTGCTTTAATAGACCATAAAAATGGAAATACCATGGTAAACCGTTAAACACTTAGCCACTTAACCCAGCAGTATTCCTTGTTTAATAGTTTTTACTCATTTAACACTTACGATTTGTAACCGAGTAAATCTAATTTTAAAAGAGGATGAAGAAGTGTAGCCACTCCCAAGGGAACCACTCTGCACTCTTATACCTGAAGGGCAATATTAATTGCTTTCTGAACCCAGAGCCGGCTTTAAATGAAGTCAGGCTCCAAGGATTACTAATGAATGAAGTTTCCATTATACCTGTTCAAAGCCAATAGGAAGTTTTTCTCTTTTTTGGAGCAGAGCCCTTGAAATATAAAGGTTCTTGAAGGTCTCTTGGTGCCAATTCTTTTAAGGGATCAGTCTTGATCAGAGAAAACCAAATGCAAAGTAATTTATAAAAGGAGAGGGCAAAAGACTTGCACCCGCTAGATTCATGGGATAGAATCAAGATCAAGTGAAGTGTTAATACCACTTTATAATGCCTTGGTAAGGCCACACTTGGAATACTTTATCCAGTTTTGGGTTGACACAATGTCAAAAAGATGTAGAGACTCTAGAAAGAGTGCAGAGAAGAGCAATCAAGAAGATGAGGACTGTCACTGGAGGCTAAAACATATAAGGAACGGTTGCTGGAATTGGGTATGTCTAGTCTGATGAAAAGAAGGATTAGGGGTGACATGATAGCAGTGTTCCAATATCTCAGGGACTGCCACAAAGAAGAGGGGGTCAAGCTATTCTCCAAAGCACCTGAAGGCAGGACAAGAAGCAATGGATGGAAACTAATCAAGGAGAGAAGCAACTTAGAACTAAGGAGAAATTTCCTCACAATGAGAACAATTAATCAGTGGAACAAGTTGCCTCCAGAAGTTGTTAATATTGTTAAGAAGAGATTGGATAATCATTTGTCTACAATGATATAAGGTCCCTTCCAACTCTGTTTTTCTATTCTGTTCTGTTCTGTTCTGTCCTCTCCTCTATTCTCCTTTTCTCTTCTATGGAAATTCTCTGTCATCAAAAGTAATTTGTCAATTACTTTTCTTTCATCAAGTCTGTCAATTTCATCATCTCTGCCAGCTTCACCTACCACTGTCGGTATTTGGAAATCCTTCCACCTTGGTTCATATAAAAGCCTCATTGCCTACATCAAGAAACATACAAATAGCATTGGGCAAAGCAAACCTCTCTTTAGAATCCTTTGTGTGAAATACAAGCAGATTTTTTTAAAAAATTTGAATTTAAGAAAAAGGGTCCAGTGCAGAAATAATGCAGATGAGAGGTAGGAAATATTACAATGGAGATGGGAGATGCCATACTTCTTTGTTTGTTTTTCCTTGAAGATATTTCACTTATCATCCAAGAAGCTTCTTCAGTTCTGGCTGAATGGTGGAGGATGGAAGGATTTATATTCCTTGCAGTCATCTGGTCGTTAGCATTCTTTCAAGCAGTGTTTAACTGTGAGAGGGATAATCGTAGGATCCTCCCCTGCCTTTGTTTCATTATCCCTTATATGCCATTAGATTTTGTGTTTCATCTTAGATTCTTCACTCACTTCCCCCTAACAGTTGGTTTATAATAGAAAAAGACACGGATGTTCTCGGTGCCGGATAATGATGTACCATTATATTAAGATCCATTTTCTAACTAAGATTCATCAGGGAAGTTGAAAAATTAATCTACACATTAGGTGCTTTGGTAATTCTGCCACGCAAGAACATTTTGTACTCCTCCTAGGACAACACAAAGTGATAGATTAATCTACAAGAAGTGCAAGTGGGATTTCACTGTTAACTTTAATGGCTAATTTCTTATGTCTCTAATTATGACTTTGGCGAAATTGGATTCATTTTTGAAAGCAGCCTGGTGGAATACTGGGAGTTTGAACAAATGGCAGCACAAACAAAACAGTCAAAGAAGGTTGGTTAGAGGAGAAATGAGTTGAGATCAGGAAAAGAGATTATTGGCTTGGCTTTTAGATCAGGGTTTGCTGAATTGTGCAGCCAATATGCAGATGGAAGCTTGGCTCTATTTCAACCTTAGTCACATCTTAAAAATCACCAGACAAGTGGACAGCTGTATAAAAGAACAGGGCACAAAAGTGGACATTTTCAAAAAATATTAGGGAAAATGGTTTACAAGGGTGTATTATGAGAGAGAAAAAAATAATGGCCAGTCATTCTACTTTGTGCAAGCTTTGCAGGAGAGAACATTGGTGATCTAGGCTGGCAAAAGATCAGGAGGAATCTGGTCTCACCTTTGCTGACTAAGAAATTTTAGTAAGAGGCAGAATCTTTCATGAACTGAACTCACTTCATTGGATGCAATCGTACCCTTCATTAGCCTCAACAACTCTCTAACAAAAATGCAAATGACCAGTTGTCTTCAAGGAGTATAAATCCTTCCATTCCCCACCATCCTGTCAGAGCTGAAGAAGCTTCTTGGATGAGAAGTGAAACGTCTTCAAAGAAAAAAACAAGAAAGTCCAGTTGCCTCTTGAAAAAAGCTCCTTTGGGACTATCATGACCTGGATGATCTGCACAGACATGTAACTTATAAGAGTCACTAAATGAATGGCTACCTGTATAGGTAGCTAGGTAGCTTCCTATACGGGTATATAGGAAGAAATGGAAAGTGATAATTTGTTCCACATTTAGGACCTGGTCTGGGTTAAAAAGTTAAGCAGGTGGCACCTGACTAGAACTTAAATGGAAGGCCAGCCCCAAACCCCAGGTTTATAGGCTAGACCAGGGGTGTCAGACTCAAGGTCTGGATCCAGCCCTTGGGGTGCTTAGATCTGGTCTACAGGGCTGCCCTGGAAACAGAGAAGGACTAGCCCATGGTACCTCTGCCAGTAAAAACGGACCTACACCTGTAGCCCTCCTGAGTTCCATTTTCAGTGGCAGAAGGTTGCAGGAAGCCATTGCACAGTGGTGGGATTCAAATTTTTTTACTACCGGTTCTGTAGGTGTGGCTTGGTGGGCATGGGGTGGCTTGGTGGGCGTGGCTTGGTGGGAGTGGCAGGGGAAGGATACTGCAATATCCCCATTCCCTCCCCTGCCCCAGTAGCCTGCTTTCCAGCTCCGTTCTCCTATGCAGGGCAACAAAGAAGATCCAGCCAATCAGCTGGGACTCGATGGGAGGCAGAGAATAGATGGGGTTGGCGGGGCCAGTCAGAGGTGGGATTGTCTGGTTCTCTGAACTACTCAAAGTTTCCACTACCGGTTCTCCACAACTGCTCAGAACCTGCTGAATACCACCTCTGCCATTGCAGCCGAAAAGGGAGCTCAGAATCCTGTTTTCACTGGCAAAGTACTCAGGCCATCACTGGTGCCCCCGGCACAAGTGACATTGAACTGGTCACAACCACCCTAGCCACACACACTCCGGCCCCCTGAAGTCAAACACAACCTTGATGTGGCCCTCAATGAAATTGAGTTTGACACCCCTGGGCTGGACTATAACAGAATAACAGAGTTGGAAGGGACCTTGGAGGTCTTCTAGTCCAACCCCCTGCTTAGGCAGGAAACCCTATACCATTCCAGACAAGTGGATGTCCAGTCTCTTCTTAAAAAATTCCAGTGTTGGAGCATCCACAACTTCTGGAGGCAAATTGTTCCACTGATTAATTGTTCTAACTGTAAGAAAATTTCTCCTGCTTCTCACCTTGATTGGTTTCCATCTATTGCTTCTTGTCCTGCCTTCAGGTGCTTTGGAGAATAGCTTGACTCCTTCTTCTTTGTGGCTACATTGTGTGTGTGTGTGTGTGCGTGCATGAAGGCAAACACAAATCACTTTCCTGTCACTTTCAAAAGACACATTCTCTCCCCCCCCCCCTTTGGATAGCATCATTATCTCCCCTGAGATTCTTTTCCCATTAATTTGGACTGTTACTATTTTTGGTCAAGCCAATTGCTTTGCTATGTTTGAGCATATTGCATCTTGTAACCATTATATTTCCGCTTTCAAACTAAAGCTGGAGAGGTTTATGTTTTGTAACAATCTTCTACCTTTTGCTTTCTCTGAACCAGTGTAACAACTATATTTCCATATTTATATTTTTTCCCCCTGTTTTGTGATGCAATTTTCTGGGCAAAAGGATGCAATTACAAATGAGCGTATCCGAGAAAATATCATCCATAAACCTTTGGTGATGGAGGAAATTGTTCAGACAAATGTGGCACATTTGGGAAAAGTTTGTAAACAGCACAAAGTGGGAGAAACATGCAGAAAACAGATGAATGAACTTCCTCTTTAAAAATTGGAAACTGATATGGACATTTCTCATAGGATGTTTGATAAGCTCCAACACCCAAAGGTACTTGAAGATTGTTTGCTTCTCATCCAAGAAATTTATTTAGTTCTTCAGAACAGAAGAAGCTTCTTGGATGAACAGTGAAATACCTTCAAGGAAAAACAAAGGAAGTTCAGTTTCCTCTTGAAAAAGCACCTTTGGGACAACTATGACCGAGTACCTCCACACACATTAGTTCCAATAATGTCTACCTTCTGAAAAGAAGAGAAGTTGGTGTGTATGTAGCATATTTTTAAATCATTCGTGATTTTGCTGCTGTCTTTTTTGTGAGCCAACAAGAGTCCTGAGTCCTTTGTATACTCCCTGTTTCTTAAACCACAGAGAATCATGGGGATGGTTGCCTGATCTACTTCCAAATATTATCTTCTTTCCCAGGCCTTACAGAATATTAGCTTTCATTGAACAGGGTGTTCTTTGATCATTTGAGTACTTTAAAAGAGCCTGCAAATCTGAATGGAAAGCCCAACAGAAACAGCCCAGTGGAGATTTTAAAGCTAAATAAAAGGGGAAAAGCTATTCTGAAAGCTGCTGCATCACTTTTATTTTATTTTTTATTTATTTATTTGATTATTTATTTGATTTGATTTGATTTGTCAATACAAGATAATAGGTATAAGCATAAACATGAGTAAGAATACAGGAAATAGGTGCAAATAAATGGGGACAATAGGACAGGGACAGTAGGCATGATGGTGCACTTATGCACACCCTTTACAGACCTCTTAGGAATGGGGTGAGGTCAATAGTGGATAGTTTAAGGTTAAAGGAGTGGGGGTTAGAGGATGTAACAATAGAGTCAGATAGTGCATTCCATTCCATTCCATTTTCATTCTTTGCTTTTTGCCTTTAGGTTGTGCTTTCTGTTCTGAATTATGTTCTTGGCTGACTCAGATGTAGAGAGTGAGAAGATTAAAGAAGATATGGCCTCCAACACTTGGTTGACACCATCTTCATGCCTGACCTGGATGGAGATGTATTTTCTAGTCTCCTCTTGAGCTGCAGATTGAACATTGCTTTCCCCCTTCTCTGCTCTACCTTTAGTTACAATCTGGTGTCGTCTCCCAAACTTCAGGAAGCTGGAAGTGTTTGGAATTCTACTGGTATGAAGACAGGTGATTTTCTTCCCCTACATTGATTCATTTCATTCTCTTCTTGTCTCTGATTCTAGGACTTCTGCTCTTTTAATTCCTCTCCCAGACAAAAAGAACTCGTGCTTTGCTGCTCTTATGTTTGCAATTTATATTATTCTTGTTTCTATTTTGTTGCCTTGGCAAAATATTTTTTAAATTCATATTTATATCCCGCTCTTCTCTGGAGACTCAGGGAGGCTTACAATTTTTGGGAGCACAACCCAATGTGCTCAGCAATAGCCTTCCTTCCATTGTATATGCCTGCTTATTACTAAGCGGCATTTTTGCAAAGTCAGCTTATTGCCCCCAACAACCTTGGGTCCTCAATTTACCTACCCTGAGAGGATGGAAGGCTGAGTCAACCTTGAGCCTGGTGGGATTTGAGCCTTCACTAATTGCAGGCAGCTGGAACTAAGTGCTAGGCGTTTAACAGCCTGCACCACCAAGGCTCTTATATTTATTTATTTATTTATTATTTATTTATTAATGGGATTATATGTCGCCCCATCTCAAGACTCGGCTTACAATAAAAAGAAACACAATAAATATTTAAAAAAGAATTAAACTAATGGTCCCAATTAATACAAAACTTAAAACCACCAAAATCTAAAGCACCCACCCATGGGTCACAGCCCGATTGGTCAAATAACCAGGTCTTCAGGTCATGGCGAAAGGTGAGGAGGTCAGGGGCCAAGCGGAGCCCCAGGGGAAGTTGGTTCCAGAGTTCAGGGACATGACAGAGTAGGCACGCGTCGGGGGACCGCCAGCCGGCATTGCCCGGCTGATGGGACAAGGAGTCCCGTCTGTGACTTCGTACAGGGCGGTTAGTATTCGATGTCGGCAGCAGTCGCTCCCTTAAGTAATAAGGACCCATGTCATGTAGGACTTTGTATGTTAAAGTTAAAACCTTGAATCCCACCTGGAGGGCAACCGGCAACCAATGCAAGCAGCGCAGGAGGGGGCTAACATGGGAGAACCGGGAAACTCCCATCACCGCCCGCGCTGCCACATTTTGCACCAGCTGCAGTCTCCGGATGGTATGCAAAGGCAGTCCTAGATAGAGAGCGTTGCAGTAGTCGAGTCGCGAAGTAACAAGGGCATGAGTGACTGTACGCAGGGCATCCCGGTCCAGGAACGGGCGAAGCTGGCGAACCAGCCGGACCTAGAAGATAGATAGAAGAGCAGTGGCTTTTTCATGAAAAGACTCATCTGATACTGAACATCAACCATAGAATAACAGAGTTGGAAGGGACCTTGCAGATCATCTAGTCCAACTCCCTGCACAAGCTGGAGAGTCTATATCATTTCAGAAAAAGTAGCTGTCCAGTCTCTTCTTGAAAACCTCCAGAGTTGGAGTACCCACAACTTCTGGAGGCAAGCTGTTCCATTGGTTAATTGTTCTCACTGTCAGGAAATTTCTCCTTATTCCATCTAGGTTGCTTCTCTCCTTGATTAGTTTCCATCCAATGCTTCTTGTCTTGCCTTCTGGAAATTAGTTTGATCCCTTCATCTCTGTGACAGCCCCTCAAGTTTTGGAACACTGCTATCATTTCTCCCCTCGTCCTTCTTTTCACTAGATTAGAGATACCCTATTCCTGCAACCTTCATATGGTTTAGCCTCCAGCCCCCTAATAATCTTCTCTGCACTCTTTCCAGAGTCTCAATATCTCTTTTATATTGTGGTGCAAGTTGACTACTGGTTATTTGGCTACTGATGTTGGTTCTGTAGTTGCTGCTAATAATGATGATTAAACTTCCAGACATAAGAAACGGAACTCTTTTGCAACAAGAAAAGGAGACATGGATATATTGTAGTTGTTAAACTGCAGGTTAAAACAAGGGCACATGTAGAGTCAAAACGATTAAGACCCAGACATTTTGAATGTGTGTTATGTTGTGTTGTGTTGTGCTTGGGGCAGGGCTTCGATTGCACAAATGCAACCCCCCCATCTATCTACCTTTATTTATTTCTCATTCTTATATTTATGCCTCACTACAATCCCAGAGGAGCCTCGGTGGTTTACAGGAATATATAACCATTAAAACGTTGACAGTCAGCCTTGAAATAATAATAGAAAGATTTAAAAACACACCAAAGCACCCAAAATCCAGGAATCAAGTTGCAAATGCTTCCCAGAACAGCTCCTTTTTAAAATTCTTTATAGAAATCACTTAAAACTAGAAGCTAATCTCCTAATAACATTCCTAATGTTGGCCTGCCTTCCATCAAGGACCTGTATACTGTATGAGTAAAAAGAGGGCTGTGAAAATATCTACAGACCCCTCACATCCTGGACATAAATTGTTTCAACTTCTACCCTCAAAACAATGCTATAGAGCACCGCACACCAGAGCAACTAGACACAAGCACAGTTTTCCCCCAAATGCCATCACTCTGCTAAACAACTAACTCTCACAATACTGTCAAATTACTTAGTAAGATTTCTTCTTCTCATCCTTCCTATTACCTATCCCTTCCAACTTATGACTATAACTGTGTTGCTTCTATCTTTACAATTTATATTGTTTTATTGTTCCCTAGTATGATTTGATTGCTTTTTAGTATCCTATGACTATCACTAAGGGTTGTATTTTATGATTTATGATGAATGTATTTTTATAAAGACTTTGATCATGATTTATCACTTATATCTTTTATGTACACTGAGAGCATTTGCAGCAAGACAATATCTTGTGTGTCCAATCACACTTGGTCAATAAAGAATTCTATTCTATTCTATTCTATTCTATTCTATTCTATTCTTTGAGAAACGACATCTCTGAACCTTGAACTTTCATACCTCCAAAACATTTTGTTGGGCAAATTCTAGTGGATAAATGTAGTCCTGAACTAGTTTGGTGCCAAGCTAATTTGAGTTTTTATTTTAATTACACTCCCATCTCTCTCCCCTTCTCCTGACACTGGGTAAAGGAAGACACCTACTGCATGAACTTCTGTGGACCTGTAATGGTGTGTAGGAAGGACCTTGGGAAACCAGAAGTTGACCTGCAACTGCTTAGTTGGCCGAGCAAGAGGCTCTGGGAGGCCCTCTGCAAGTTATCAGGCTGTAAACATGACAGCAGATATGACATGCTGACATGTTACACTTCTAACAGATTTCAATTTATTCTGGTCATTCCTTATTTGTGTAGTGATTTCCCACAAGTTTCTGCCTGGTGGTGTGAGATTTCAGTTTGAACCTAAGCTGCCTTGGGCTTTCTCCAACCCACTGGAAACTTAAGTCAGAACTCCTAGATTCTTCTCCTTCCCCTCCTCCTCCTCCTCCTCCTCTCCTCCTCCTCCTCCTCCTCCTCCTCCTCCTCCTCCTTCTTCCCCCTCCTCCCTCCTTAGCAATAGAGCTTGATTACCATTTAAACACTTCTATTTTTTTATTGCTCCTTAGATTTAAAAAAATAATAATTTAGCACTCACAATCATTTTAGTGCATGATCTTTGCTTGGCAGTAGCTCTTTAGCTATTACCTCTTTAAAATGTTCCTGTTTGTTTACCGTTTTTGTGAATATCCTCTGGAAGTCATTTAATACACTTATTAAAATCTGGCTATTTTTCTCTATCTGATTATCATTCCGGCTGCTTTTGCACCACACACGTTGAGTGTTACTTTGGTTCTGCATCGTAAGTACCCAGGATGTACAGTGATGGATGGCCTTCTCCTACACCTGCAGATTTCCATGGAATTGCCCATCGATCATGTCTCCTACTCATTGCTATTATAATCCCTAGTATTTTCTTCAGTGGGGGAAGAAGAAGTAGAGGGGAAGGAATGAGAAAAAGAGCTCTTGGAATGAGATTTCCCTTCTTTCTGATTTTGGTGAAGAACTACCCATGATAAAAGTGGAGGAAATAAGTTCTTTAGGGAAAGATTCCAACCCAAAACTTGATTGTTCTGATTTCCACTCATTCAAATATTTCGCAATTTCTTTGAATGGTGAATTTTTGCAAAAATGCTTCCAAAGGACATTTTTCTTAGATGGAATCTTCTAAATTATTTCATATTCCAGTTGAGTTGATGAAGATACGAGACAAAGCATCTATTTCTGCTCATAAAGCAGATTGTGAATATTTTAAAAGTCCATTTTGAAAAAATCCTTTCACTATATCTCCTGTTGCAAGCAGAGAAAGATTAAGCAAATTGTCACTTTCCTAATCTCTGTATAGTGGTGTATCTTCTTTAGAATATAATTTGGTGTGGCAAAATCAGTTGTAAAGCCCTTCCACTTTTCACAATGATTCCCAACCACTCAGTTCATATTTTTAGTTTGAATGGAATCTTTTGCTTACATTTGCTTACATTTCAAACAATGTTTTTGGGTGGTTTGTTTACCTGATAATATTAAAATTGAGAAGATTGTTATTTATAAGGAATTCTGTAATGTTAACCTTGTAATTCTACAAAGATTGGCACAAAAGCAAGGGCATATTCTCTTTAGTGATGCTTATACACAGCTGAGGAGGTATCGGAGCATAGCATTAAATCAGGCTGAAGATGGTATAAGTCAAGCTTATAAGTCAAGGGTTACTCTGTCTGCAGCATCTGAGTTCAGAACCTTCCTTCCTTCCTTCCTTCCTTCCTTCCTTCCTTCCTTCCTTCCTTCCTTCCTTCCTTCCTTCCTTCCCCCCCACCTGCTTGCCTTCCTGCCTTCCACCTACCTTCCTGCCTGCATCCCTCCCTTTTTCAGCTCTAACTAAAAGCATTGTTCTCACAAAGTTAGAAACCCATCAGCTTAATGTTCCCTGGTTACCAGGGACCAGCTATAATAATTCCATGGCTAAATCCAGTGCCTCACTTCTCCAGTCAGCAGCTGGCTGCTACAAATTTGAACTGTACTGTGACCCAACATAAATTCTTTTGTATTGTTTTTCTTTGTTAAGTTAACTTAATGATTTTTGGGATGTTGCTAATGGACACATGGCTGATATTTCAGAAGTCAAATGATAATTCTGAATTATCTGTTTTCCCCCCCTTAAGTATGAAAGTGATCTCGAAGGAAGAATAATTTTCACTTCTCAGGATTAATTAGCTCAGCTAATTAGTGTTTAGGGAAGAGTTAGTAATACACAATTATATATGCAGAAAAACATACTTTGTCATGTGATGCTGTTGCAAGATAAATTGGCTAAAAAGGAGAAATACATATGTACAATTTAGGAGGAATGCCATGGGTATTTGTGATATTTCTTGTTCAAAAATTAAAGCTTCACAGTTGTTTCTTATGGGCTCATAAAGTGATTTTCTTGGAATTATGGAAGGTCTGGCATAGATCTTACATCTTAAACTGGAAATCTTGAGGGGGAAGTCTTGCTGCAGCTAGTCCCTGGCCCGTAGTTAAGAACTGAACGTATCTCAACTCAAGCAATTGGAGATATGGTCTCATTTTGTTTCAGAGCAGTTTTCTGCAATCTGAAAATGGAGGACATTCCTTCCAGTCTTTGATGTGTTCAGATTGCTCCCTGATTTAGATGGGATGGATTGTAACTTGGATGTTCTGGAGGGTGAAGAAAGAACTAATGTATTGTGCTCAACCAGCACAAGGAGATTGGTCTTTGGGGTGAGAAGATGAATTAGGAGAATCTGTCCTGAGTACTGATGGATTCAGAAAGATTCCAGAGACTGCCTGGGGATAGTCACACCAATCTGAATGCAGTTCTGCTGGAAACCTGATTGAATGTTGGGATAGAGGGGTGATAATTGTTGGAATAGGCAGTCACTGTTACTAGGTCCTATTATATCTCATAGAGATACAATTCTAGAATGGTTGCATGAGTTGGTATGGCTAGTCTAAGGAAAAGAAGGACTGGGGTGACATGATAGCAGTATTTCAGTATTTGAGGGGTTACCACAAAGAAGACGGGGTCAATCAATTTTCCAAATTAGTTGAGAGCAAGGCAAGAAGCAACTAATCAAGAAGAAAAGCAACCTGGAATTAACAGAATAATAGAGTTGGAAGAGACCTTGGAGGTCTTCTAGTCCAACCCCCTGCCTAGGCAGGAAACCCTACACCACTTCAGACAAATGGTTATGCAATCTCTTCTTAAAAACTTCCAATGTTGGAGCATTCATAACTCCTGGAGGCAAATTGTTCCACTGATTAATTGTTCAAATCTAATCCAATCAAGTTTACTATAGTCAAAGACAAATAAAAACACTCAAGGAATATCCAGTTAAAAATTCTAGAACAAAATAATTTAATAATAGATAAAATCTATATTAAAATCACAATTTTGCCTCCTGTCTGTCAGTTACACATGGCCTAACTATAATAACAATCCTTAAACTGTAAGGCACATAGTAATTAAATACTAAAAATAAATTAAATACCAAAATGCAAAAGAGTACTAATGCAAAAGGGTTTGCTACATTAGTTGTATAGAAAAGCTACGGTGGATTAATCACCTGTTTCTGATGAATCCCCAGTGCTGCTGTGCAGAATCTAGCCACCTGCATGATAATTCATCCCTAAATGGACACTGGACATAACCAGTATCCAAATAGACAGGATATCTATCGATTATTGGAAGGATATGTTTTCAAATATTACTATAGAAAGAGCATCAAAGGAGTATGTGTCCTACAGACTCCATCTTAATTGTTCTGTCAGGAAATTTCTTCTTAGCTCTAGGTTGCTTCTCTCCTTGATTAGTTTCCATCCATGCTTCTTGTCCTGCCCTCAGGTGCTTTCAGGTGCTTTTTGCTAGGGTTAGGGCTAGAGAAACTTCCTAACAGTGAGAACAATTAACCAACAAGGACAACTTGTTGGCTTCAACTTGCCTTCAGAAACTGTGGGTGCTCCATCACTGGAGGTTTTCAAGAAGAGACTGGACAGCCACTTGTCTGGAATGGTATAGGGTCTCCTGCTTGAGCAGGGGGCTGGACTAGAGGACCTCCAAGGTCCCTTCCAGTTCTATTCTGACTTGACTTCATTGTGCACCCGTTAAACTGAGTGAAACCACCCTGCTCAGGTAGCAATACCTGTGACTTCAACAGTGTTATGAATCTGCTCTTTCAAGAGGAATGCTATTCCATTCAGAAATCTAACTGGTTCTGACTTTGAAAGCTCAACATGACCTAGCATCTTCAGGAATGTCTTCTCCAGATAAGTCTATCCTAGCTCAGGAGGATCAAAGCCTAATTTTCTCAATTATGCCCCAGCTTTAAGGGATAGCATCTCCATAGAGATTAATTGATAGCGTCATTCTTCAAAGCTTTTTTTTTAAAATGAGCTATTCTCATAGGATGGTTGATAGGCCCCCATTGTTAATGATAATTTTTAAATTAATTGTGTGGTTTTTATTATTTATTTATTTATTAATGAGACTTGTATGCCACCCCATCTCCGAAGACTCGGGGCGGCTCACAACTAAAACAAGAAAAACAATAAATAATTAAAAAAGAATTAAACTAACAAGCCCCATTAAGATACAATTACCTAAATACATGATAAAACCATGATATAAGTTTTATTTATTTTATTACTCATCTACTGCCGTGAGTCATATAATTCGGCACCCTATCAATGCAGTGACTGGAAAAGAAAAAGAAAAAAACCATTCCATGGCTTGCCAACGCAACAACAGCAAGAATTTTTTTTCATGCTTCTACCCAAGAAATCCACAGATGTCAAGCTTAACTCCAAGGAGACTTGATTCCATTAACCAGTCTTGACCTAAAGCTTTAGAGCTTCATCCTGAGGTTCTTTGAGTTTCTAAAACAAAGAACAAAATCTCACTCTAAATTAAATCAAAAGCTATATCGTGAATAGCTGGAATTTCTTTCCCTCTGAGAATCGCTTTCACGCAGCACAATCTAAATGCTGAAGAGATCAGAATGGCGACCCATAAACTATCAAATCCATAGTGTCAGTCTCTCTACCAAGGAGGGAAAAGTCACAGCACTTACAGATTCTGCCCACACGACTGTGTCTCATTCATGCTACTCTTGTTGATTCTGGGGTTTATGTTTCATTTAAAACAAAATGGGAGTTGGTATCTGGGAAAACAGCTTGCATAATTTCCGCATGCTCAGAAGAAGTACTGGGTAGGTCTTCTTGGGTTGATCAATATTTTCACCTAAGATGCTCTTCTTTTATATGTGTGTCCATTTCCTCCCAGCTCTCTTTCCTTATTCAGAAACAGGTGAAGAAACTGCCCTCCAGATCAAAGAAATTATCTGCTGGTTGCAAAACTGAGGAGGCAGGTCCTCAAATGAGCAAACCAATAGTTTACAAGGCTACTTGGTTAATCATAATTCATATCAGCATCCATCTGTGAACATTCTAAAAGTGGTAGAAGACTAGAAAATCAAGGTTTTGGCAGAATTCAACTTCAAGCAAACTTCCTTGTTAAGAAGAGAATAGAGTAAGATGGAGTAGAGTAGAGTAGAGTAGAAATTAATAGAGTAGAATAGAATAGAATGGGAATTAATAGGATAGGATAGGATAGGATAATAACAATACTACAGCCATGCCACATATATACATAGATATTAGACAAAACTGTGAGAATTAGATGTTCAGCAGAGTTATGATACAAGATCTAGTTACGACTAGATACATTTCTTTGTATCTAGTCATTTTGGCATGCAATACTCTATATTGCCATCCCAAGGGGTGGAGCTGAATTAGTTTATGTCTAGAATGTGAGAGGTGAGAGAATTCAGGTGATCCAGGCAGTACAAATGGGTATAAAGTTGTGTTGCAAGTTTAAGGTCTCCAGAAGAATCTGAACTACTAATGGTCCAATTGAATTGTTGGTAGATAAGAGTCAATGGAATTCAAGGTGGGCTGCACTTAGGTTTCTTGTAGGCATGAAGAGACTTGAGACTGGTGCATTTGAGCCCTCCCTCCTGCTCCGCTGGTCATTTCCTACATCCCTCATGAGAAACCTCCCCATTGGGACCTCAAACCAGCTAGGAGAGTCAGGTCTTTAAGCTCTTGCAGAAGGTCAGGAAGGTTGGAGCCAACCTCACTCCATGAGGGCAGGATGTTCCAAAGGGCAGGAGCAACATATGAGGAGCACCATAAGAGGTTACATGCATCAAGTACCAGTTAGGGACTGGACCAATGAGGGAGATTAGAGAGCCATTCCTTTTGTAAGGACCAGCCTCTCTCCCCCCCTTCAGAATAAAAGTATGAACTCTTGAAAACTTTGTATTTCAAAAGGAATATTCTATTGAAGAGGGGTAAAGCAGGTGAAAATTCAAAGCAGGGTCTGGGGTCCCTCAGGGCATGCAGCTAAGATAAAGGGAATTAGAACCCCTCCCTGCAGTCCGATGTGGATTCCACCAATCCGCAGGTGTGAACTTGTTTTTATCCCATCATCTCTGAGAAAGCAGATAAGGAAAGGTTCCCAGGAGTTATCTTCTGGCGCTGCAATCCACATGGCCCCTTCTCCCCTGAAATCCCTCAAAGAAGTGAGATTTTTCCAGGCATCTCAGATGCCAGGCAACAGTTGTAAATCATGTAAAAGGTTATACAAAGCCAATGTAAAAAAATAGGATATTTAGAATACATGGAGAGGAAAAGAATTAAATGTATTAAATCCAACCCCTCCTTTCTTCCATCAAAGAATGGCAGATACACGGATCTGACACATTTCCTCAAATTCTTCTCAATAATCTGGATGTTGGTGTAGCACCCACAGAATTTTTCTTCCTGAGCTGTGCCTTAGGTCGCCTGTTACTCTGTGCAGTTCCTGATACCCAAAAGCCAACGAGTTGGCACATATATTCCACTCGGATGTTGACAAGGAACGAACAGTGTAATTTTCTTGTGTCAAACTTTCAAGTAAGTGGTAAGCTCCATGAGACAATGGCAATAAATATGTCAGTGCCAAACTAAGGACAGGGTTCTTAAGGCTGCCATCAAATGAGTAGCCTCGGGATTGATTTTGTTGGAGGAATTTTCCTTCTCTCGCTCGGTCTATGCAGAACCTACAGTATATTGCTGGAATGATGGGAGATGCAGCTGCTAAAATTAAGAAAAAAAATCACAGTGTAATGACAGGAAAGGATGTTTGTACTCTTGCTCTTATTTATCTCTTATTGGATTTATTTCTTACCTTTCAGGAGCAAAAAGTGGCATGCACAACACTCTGTCCTCCCATTTTTCCCGCACAAACTGCATTTGCATTGCTATGTTTGCATTATTGTGACTTGCTGTGGATGCTTTTGAGGATTACCTTGAATGGAACTGTGATCTAAAGCAGATAGCAATGACTTTAGAGGGGCAACTAACAGAATAACAGAGTTGAAAGGGACCTTGGAGGTCTTCTATTCCAACTCCCTGATCAAGCAGGAGATCCTAAACCATTCCAGACAAATGGCTGTCCAGTCTCTTCTTGAAAACCTCCAGTGATGGAGCACCCACAACTTCTGAAGGCAAGCCATTCCACTGGTGATTGTTCCCACTGTAGGAAATTTCTTCTTAGTTCTAGGTTGTTTCTCTCTTTGGTTGGTTTCCACCCATTGTCCTGCCTTCAGGTGCTTTGGAAAATAGGTTAACCCTCTCTTCTTTGTGGCAACTCCTCAAATATTGGAATACTGCTATCATGTCACCTCTCATCCTTCTTTACACAAGACTACACATATTCAATTCCTGCAACTGATTGGCTTGATGGTATTAAGGCTAAGGAGATCAACTAAGACCCTTCAGGGTAGACCTATAGCTCAGAGAGCACCAGTGGCATAGTGGTTAGAGTGCTGTACAGTAGGCCACTTCGGCTGACCATCAGCTGTTCAAATCCCACCAGGCTCAAGGTTGACTCAGACTTCCATCCTTCCGAGGTGGGTAAAATGAGGACCCAGATTGTTGGGGGCAAGAGGCTGACTCTCTAAACCTGCCTAGAGAGTGCTGTAAAGCACTATAACATGGTATATACTATAAGTCTAAGTGCTATTCCTATTGCTACCATCCAGAAAGGTTAATTTTCTGAAGGATCAGAGCACATATAAGGACTTGCCTCTCCTCTCCAATCAAGCAATATTCAAGAACTCTTGAAGCACTTAGCATTTCAAAAGGAAACTTTGATTGAAAGGAAGGAAGGAAGGAAGGAAGGAAGGAAGGAAGGAAGGAAGGAAGGAAGGAAGGAAGGAAGGAGAAGGAAGGGGCAAAGTAGATACATAATAAAGGCAAACATCAGATGATTTTGTTACAACTAACATAATTTTTCTTTACTGTCAAAGAGAAGCCAATGACTGAGGCATGTAAAGTTTCTTGATTGAAAACATTTTTCCTACTGGTTTTCATTCAGTTTCATGGAAAAGAATAGATTCAAAATTCACTGCAAAAAGAGAAATGAAAGTAAGGGAAGCAATTTACCTAGATAGCCAATGGAGTTACATACAGAACAGAACAGAACAGAACAGAACAGAATAGAATATTTTACTGGCCAAGTGTGATTGGACACACAAGGAATTTGTCTCTGGTGCATAAGTTCTCAGATAACAAACAACAAAGATCTCAGACAACAAACAACAAAGTAATATGATCATAAGAAACCAGTAGGTGAAGGTAATAGAAAAGATGGGAAGGATAATAGTAGTAATGCAGCCATATTACGTGAGTAAATATCCTTAGACATAAAACTGTACTGTGGTAATTAGGTGATATTCAGGAAAAAAAACCTGTCCTTATGTCTAGTTGTTTTAGCAATGCTCTATAGTGCCATCCTGAGCATAGGAATTGATACAGTTTATGTCCAGGGGGTTAAATGAGGAGTCTGTAGGTATTTTCTCAGCCCTTCTTCTGACCCATGCAGTATACAGGTCCTCAATGGAAGGCAGTAAATGGCTTTGTGATGCAATCCTTACTTCAGCAATCTGCTGGCTTAGAATAGAATAGAATAACACAGTTGGAAGGGACCTTGGAGGTCTTCTATTCAAACCCGCTGCCTAGGCAAGAAACCCTATACCACTTCAGACAAACGGTTATCTAATCTCTTCTTAAAAACTCCCAGTGTTGGAGCATTCACAACTTCTGGAGGCAAGTTATTCCACTGATTAATTGTTCTCACTGTCAGGAAATTTCTCCTTATTTCTAAGTTGCTTCTCTCCATGATTAGTTTCCACCCATTGCTTCTTGTCCTGCCTTCAGGTGCTTTGGAGAATAGCTTGACTCCCTCTTCTTTGGGGCAGCTTCTCACACTTTCTTTCAGTCCCAGGGAACAGGCCTTCACCTGTGAAGCCTTGTTGGTAAACTCCTAGTGAGAAAAGTAGGAAAATTCTTTCTTCCCCTGGGAAATTCAAAAAACAAGTTATCTGCTGAATCTCTCTGGAGACCCCGGGAAACGGTTGTGCTGAGATTTACTTAATATGAGCACTTTGTCTTCATTAAACAAACTACAAGCCAATATATGTTAACTAGAAACTAGAAGCACTCTGGTTCTCGGATTCCAGACTAGCGGGTGTATTTTTGTACTTGCTAGTTCGCAAAGGACCCGAACAATTGTTACACATGCAACACATTACTGTCAGTCTGCATTTTTTGCTTTTTTCAAGCTTGCTGCCAGCTGCCATGGAAACTGAGGTGTGGGGGAGTGGGAGGACTGGATATCTGGGAAGGGAAGTGTGCTGGAGGTGGAAACAGAATTTCTGTGAAGCTTGGACTCAGACAAGTTTGTTTAACATTTCCAAGGCCAACCGTCCTAGCATCAGAATGCAAAAAGGCGGAGAAATGCACCTGAAACCAGAGACTTTCTTGGCCAATGATTGAACTCTCATTGTCTGGTTACTGGGGTGGGAATGGGTGGACTCTGGGGTTTGTTTCAATTTGCTTCTTCGTGCCTTTTTGCTTCAGATCTTGCCCGGTTTCTGCTGTATTCAGTTCTTTCTTAGTAAAAGTACCTTTTCTCCAAATCTATGGAGTCAAGGGGTTTTCTTTCCTAGGGATTGAACGGAGGCAGCCCTGACATTTACAGTAATTCCAAGAGGATCTTTTCAAAGCGTGGACAATTGATGGCAATATACAGTCCTTCCTTCGACTATTAGTGTGTCATTTCTGCACAAAAATTGGTTCACGTTTAAAATGGGGGAAAAAATCAAATAAATGCTACGCCATGCATTCTGATGTACAATATGCCATATGACTGGAAGATCAAGGGATTTTTCTGTTTGCTATGCACATCAAAAACATTGTGGCAAAATGGATTTTATGCATATTTTAGATGCTTGCAGTACCTTTGGCTGGGAATAAGATTCAGAGTGTGTGTGAGAGAGAAAACTAGGACCATTCGTAACTGGGAAGATAAGCTGTAATGAAAATGCATTGCCTAGTTTTCATCTACGAGCATAAAGGTATTAAGAAAAGTCCAACTGAATCTAAAAAAATAAACATTTTTCTCATAATGTTTCAAGGCTTTGTCCTTGGGATTTCTCCCCTCTGATGATTTAAGAATTTGTCGCTTAATGTAGCCAGATATTGCTTGGGCTTGGCTAACACCAAGGGAAAATCACACAGTAAAACTGTCTCACGATGAGACAGATTTTGTGCCGTGAATGTAACTTCGAAGACTCCTGTTCAGACATTTACTGGATTCACACATCGTATGAAACCATAATGCAATCAGTTTAACTGAACATGGAGTCGGAAAGCTGTCTTATGACCTAATAAAATATACAGATCTACCAGCTGTAATTTATTAAAAAAAACATGGTTCAAAGAAAACATAGTGTTAGGTCCAAAGTCATTATAGCTTGGCGCCTTGATGGTGTCCTGCCATTATGGCAGAAGTGGGGAGGGATGACGGTTTATTGGGGTCTATTGCACTAACCTCAAATGTGGGAAGTAGGGAGGGGGGAATGACAACAGAAGACCAGATCACCAAACTGGCTTGTATCAAGATCTTCAAGGCCATTTGCCCTGAGATTGGAATGTTACCAGTTTGACACCTCAGAGTTTCTCAAAACATTTCACTGGCATCACATTGGCTGGTTGGGGGGACTGTTATGGGGGGAGGGATTAGGAGTTGGAAGAAATAGCTTTGTATTTTGTGAAGGAACACCAGATTCTGCCTAACATTACTGCAAACAGTTTCTTTTAGTAAAAGTTCCTTTACTTCAACTAAATGGAGTCACATCTTACTTTCCTGCAAGAGTAGACTGGGACAAGTCTAACTCATGGATTGCAACTTAACGTGACATATAAATCATCAAAGGAGACAGAAACGGAATAACAGAGTTTGAAGGGACCTTGGAGGTCTTCTAGTCCACCCCCTGTTCAAGCAGAAGACCCTATACCATTCCAGACAAGTGGCTGTCCAGTGTCTTGTTAAAAAAACCTCCAGTGATGGAGCACCCACAACTTCTGAAGGCAAGCCATTCCTCTGATTGATTGTTCTCAAGGTCAGGAAATTTCTCCTTAGTTCTAAGTTGGTTCTCTCCTTGATTAGTATCCATCCATTGTTTCTTGTCCTGCCTTCTGGTGCTTTGGAAAATAGGTTGAACCACTCTTTGTAGGAGCTAATGGTGCTATCATGTCTCCCCTAGTCCTTCTTTTCACTAGATTACAAATCCAATTCCTGCAACCATTCTTCATCTGTTTTAGTTTCCAGCCTCCTAAACCTCTTTGTTGCTCTTTTCTTTGGTATATTGTAATACAAAGCATTCTCAAATAATTGTTAGTTAAGATCATATGTGAACCCTGCCATGGGAAAATAAATTATATTCTGGTTCTTGAGACAGGGGAGGGGGACATATTCAGACATTCAGTCAAAGATTACAGTACCCTTATAGTTCTGTGATATGATGCCTTGCTGATCCAACAGTATTTCATATGCAGAGGCATCTATAACTTTTGAGAAAAGCACACATTTAAAAAATGGCCATGAAAAATCTACATACTGCAGTGAGAAATGGTTTCATAATTGCATATTTGGGAATCCTCCAGCTATACGGTCATTTTATCTTCCAATCTGTATGATTGATCACTCCACTTGGAATAATTGTTACTCCCATTTTGGGGTTCTAATTATTCCTTTTTATTATTCATTATTTTAATGGGCTGTGTAAAAAAAGGTCTATCTGCCTCTTAAATGTATAATTTATGTAGAATTGTATGTTGTGCTTTTAATTTCCTTCTTTTCCTAAGAGGTACTTTTCCCCCAAACTCAAGTTCTTTGCTTTTAACAAAGTACCAACAGATTTCCTTCCAATACAATTGTACGTATAGCTGACTTAAAAATCGAAAAATACCTTCTTTGGTTTTGCTGCCATCATTTGCAAGGTTTCTTTACCTTTCTGGAATTGCATTCTATGGTGAAAGAGAAGACAAAAATTGGGTTCAGTGGCATATAAGGCACTTACAGAATAACAGAATTGGAAGGGTGCTCAGAGGTTGTTGAGCCCAATTCTCAGATCAAGCAGAAGACCCTATACCATTCTGGATAAATGTCTGTTTAGTGTCTTCTTAAAAGTCTCCAGTGATGGGGCACCCACAACTTCTGAAGGCAAGATGTTCCACTGCTTAATTGCTTATCTTCCATCCATTGCTTCTTGTCCTACCATCAGGTGCTTTGGAGAATTGATTGACCCCCTCTTCTTTGTGGCAGCCCCTTAGATATTGGAAAACTGCTATCAAGGCACCTCTAGTCCTTCTTTTAATCAAACCAGTCTCTAATCATTTTTGTTGGCCTTCTCTGCACTCTTTCCAGAGTCTCAACATCTTTTTTATGTCATGATAACCAAAACTGGATGGAACTTGAAAGCATATCATGGCTAGTTTCAAGGTAGTGGCCTTCAGAACCACTTTCACCATCGATGGGGCCAAAAATGTAGAAAACTCAAACTATCCAGATTGCTTCCTGTTCTTCCAACTATGTGTGCCTCATACCCAGTTCTACCATCTTAATATTTCTAATCACAGCATGCTTCTACCATCAAGTTTTATTTCTATTTTTTTAAGACATGTTTCCGTAGTTTGTACAGAGTTATGAGATATGTATGTATGGAATCTGGTGTTATTTCTTGTTTACATTTATGTTTCTAAGGCACCAACACTTCAAAGATTCAGGGCTACATCTCCCTCTCTATAAAAACATGTGTGTGTGTGTGTGTGTTTATGTTCCAGCAAACTTAGGAATGCCTTGAGCAATTTGAACCAAATGTGATACACAGGTGACTTACCCTCTGGAAACAAATACAAATGTGGGTAACACACTTCTAACACCCCTCGGTGTGTGTGTGTGCCTTAAGATGGCTTCTACTGTACAGCACAGTGGACTTGCCATGGTAACGGCTTCACAGTACTCCACAAGGGGGCTCCCTCTCAGCCCTCCAAGGAAACATCAGGCAATTGGCCAAGTGCAATCAAAAAATGAAACACCAGCATGTACAATAAACTGCCGGGGAGAGGAATAGAAGACTTGCGATGCTGCACGAGGGACAGTACAACAGCGTGAGTTCCAACTACAAGATTTTCCTGTCTAATACAGGATTGGAATAAATAAATATCTGGGCAACACTGGGTTATCAGCTAGTACAGAATGAAAACCAAAGATATAAAACACCAAGCATGTAGAAGATGAGCAGACTGAGCCTGAGGGAGGGGTCAAACACACCATCGATCATGAGTACCTTCGCACCCACAAGAGATCTAAATCCAGCCCATCTTGAATTCTTTATATTCTTAACTCCTGCTCATTTCCCTTGACTGTTACTAATTCAGATTCTTGTAGAGAGCTTAAACTTACGATAAATCTGTATATACATTTGAGCTGCCTGGATCTTCTGATTTCCCTGATATTTGACAAAGCAGAAGAGAAAAGGAAGATGATCATCCTAGGGGAACAGACAAGTTGCCTCATAGAATTGTGGGTGCTTCATTGCTGGAGGTTTTCAAGAACAGACTGGGCAGTTTATTTGACTGAGATGGAATAAGGATTCTTGTCTTGAGCAGGAGATTCGACCAAAAGAACTCTAAAGTTCCTTCCAGCCCTAAGATTCTAGTGCTGTTCTATTATTGTCCCGAACTTTAAGAAAGGCCATAAATTTGATCCCACTAGTCTTAGTAAATTAGTAAATTGACTAATTAGGAAAGCAATTAGTAAAGTATATGCTAAACAATTGTAGTAAAGTATATGTAAACAAAAAGGGATGTGGTGGCTCAGTGGCTAAGATGCTGAGCTTGTCGATCAGAAAGGTCAGCAGTTTGGCGGTTCGAATCCCCAGTGCCGTGTAATGGAGTCAGCTCCCATTATGTGTCCCAGCTTCTGTCAACCTAGCAGTTGAAAAGCATGTAAAAATGCAAGTAGAAAAATAGGGACCCCTTTGGTGGGAAGGGAACAGGTTCCGTGCATCTTTGGCATTTACTCATATTGGTCACATGACCACGGAGAGTCTTCAGGCAGCACTGGCTCTTTGGCTTTGTAACAGAGATGAGCACTGCCCTCTAGAGCCAGAAACGACTAGCACATATGTGCGAGAGGAACCTTTACCTTTAGTCTTAGTAAATTAGTAAATTGACTAATTAGGAAAGCAATTAGTAAAGTATATGCTAAACAATTGCATGAGGAATGCACTTGTTGGCTAGAAGACAAGCAAGTCTTAGCTAATGATCAAATAGCCTTCAGGACAGCATAATCAACAATAGTTAAATGTATTATCCTGAATAATCTTTTAATCTCGAGATTCTCTTGATGCCGCCTTTGAAGATAGTCTTCTATCTTCAAATCAAATCTTCTGCAAAAGATTATTGTGGAAATTACAAAATGTATCTATGGATTACCATCTTATCAGATTTATCATAATGCTCTATGGGAATACATAGATATAAGTTATACAGTAAATGGAGGTCTACCATAGAATGAATTAAATTAGATCGTATTCTGCCCTCTTTTTCTGCTTAATGACTCAATCCAGAAATATTAAAACAGAGAGAAAGAGAAAGTAACAATACATAAACACAAGTAAAGGTGTATAACAATTTATCTTAAATCTTACTAATGCTCTCCTGCTGAAACCTTGATGCTAAATAGCAAAACTTTGCAATATTGTAGGTTATATTAAAAAAAAAAACTTATCAGTGAACAGAAAATCAATACAGAAATTATCTGATTATCCAAAGAATTTGGTTTTAGAAGGGGAAAAAATAAAGTTTGGACATAGTTTACATCCAGAAATTTATTTATTATTTATTTATTTATGAGATTTCTATGCCGCCCTATCTCCCGAAGGACTCAGGGCGGCTTACATTAAAAAGAGAACAATACAAAAGTTAAAACAGAATTAAATGGGAAATCTCACTAAACTAATAGGTATAAAACTAATTACTAAAATCCCCACTTCAGTCCGGGTTGGCAAGTTGGAAAAGCCATGTTTTAGGCCACGGTGGAAAGATTGGAGGTCAGGGGCCACCCAAGCTCCAGGGGAAGTTGATTCCAGTGGGTGGGTGCTCCCACAGAAAAGGGCCTACCCCTAGGGTTCGCCAGCCAACATTATCTGGCCGACGGCACCGCAAGGAGGTCCTGCCTATGGGAGCGCACAGGACGCTGGGAAACCATTCCTGGCAGCAGAAATTATGAGTGTTCCATCAATGGAGGTGTGTAAGAGGAGACTGGATCACCATTTGTCCAGAATGGTACAGAGGGGTTGGACAGAAGGCCTCCAAGGTCCCTTCTAACCCTATTATTTTATGTTCTACATTCTAGTGTACATTCTAGAAAAGAGGTATGGCAGATATGGCACAACTGCATCTAACTTTGGGTGGACAATGGCTTTGAGTCAACATCTGAAGTTCTGCTGAGCTGCTCTTTATAATCATACATGATGCTCCAAACTACCATCACCCATCCTTATACATCACTCCAATTGTATCATGGAACAGAATATATTGTTTTAATTTACTGTTAAATTAACAGAATAACAGAGTTGGAAGGGACCTTGGAGATCATCTAGTCCAACCCCCTGCTCAGGCAGGAAACCCTATACCATTTCAGACGAATGGTTGTCCAATTCTCAGGACACGATTTTTTAAAAAGGGAGGCAAAACATTATTCAATTTAGAATTGCTGCAAGGAAATTTTGGATATAATTAAGGTCTCCCATGTCAGAAGATAATTTTTTTTAAACAATGAAGTTTGCATGCTGCTGTAAAGTATTCTGGTCCATGATCGTAAATAAATATAGAAAAAAAAATTAAGAGGATAGAAAGCTCAAATATGCAGTGGGTATGTTGGCACCATTACTCATATCAATTATTAAATGTATTGAACATATTTCATATTTCTCTCTGTGTGTGTTTCTCATCTATCTACCCACTCCTGTTTCATTATTGTATTTAATTTATGCCTTTAGCTTTCTAATAAACCAAATGTAAGCCTGAGCAGGAAAGTAGGTAAATTATTATTAACATTTTTTTAAGATCATCCTGATGACATTTGAGGAACATTTTCAATCTCTTAAAAGTTTTAATCTGTCTGATTAATTGGTTAGTTGCCCTTCTAGTAAACCCACCTGTCCAATCTCTACAATTCTGGCTCTGGGTCTGAAACGGGTAAGGTAGAATATAAATCAGCAGCCAAGGGAACTGAGGTGAAGTCCTTCCCCTTCTATTTTCCCCAATGCTGGAAGAGATTAAGAGCTGGTTCCATCTTTCTTTTATTTTGACAACTGTGTCTTAATGACCTGGAAAGTAGGTATCTGAGCAAATGCACGAGGCCTTAAACCCCTGAAGGAATACAAACAATTTAGTGTCTATAATTGACACTCACACAAAATGCCATAATGCATCAAACCAAGAATATGCTGAAGAGTTTGCTGAACAAATTCATATTAAGAATACTCTGAAGACCTTTGAAGAAATACATTGGAGCTTTTTCAGGCCGTTGATTCCATGGTTATCCAAAGCGGGGGATTAATAGTTTTTGTACCATTTAACCTGATGCTTCTGCTGGTTAATCCTATTGCACAAGTATTAAAACAACATCGGTTTGGCTTTCCAAAGCAAGTTCACCTCAAACTCACTTAGAAAATGTATTCACACAAACCATAGGTAAAGGTTCTTGTCTCACATACGTGCTAGTCATTTCCAGCTCTAGGAGGTGCTGCTCATCTCCATTACAAAGCTGAAGAGCCAGTGCTGTCCGAAGACGTCTCCGTGGTCATGTGGCCAGCAGGACTAAATGCTGACGGCACACAGAATGCTGTTCCCTTCCCACCAAAGGGGTCCCTATTTTTCTACTTGCATTTTTACATGCTTTCAAACTGCTAGGTTGGCAGAAGCCTGGACAAGGAACGGGAGCTCACTCTGTCACGCAGGGCTAGGAATTCGAACTGCTGAACTGCCAACCTTTCTGATCGACAAGCTCAGCATCTTAGCCACTGAGCCACTGCATCCCTACACAAACCATATATGTGGAGAATAGATAGAGCTCCACCATGGAATTAGATTCGATGTTTATTTGGCTGTTTAGGCAACAGCTTTGTATGTGTGAACATTGTTGATGGCCCTTTCCCTCTCCATACAAACTCCAAACTCCAGGAGATGTACAAAATGAGACATACTGGGATGATTCTAGAATTGCAGTACAGGTGTTGCTAACAGGGAATCCATAGAAGCCAAGAAGGAGGATTTATGGAAATGTTGAATCCTTGGAGTTCAGCTGTTTAGGAATATTTGCAGCATGAAGCTTCTCACCAATAACTCCCCTCTAAACTGCAGCGGCTCGGCCTTGAGGGAGAGAATGTTGTTGTGGCTATCCTCCCTTTTCACTTCTCTCCTGTTCCCACAGCGTGCCCATCCCCCACTGTGGCAGCCCTAAATCTGAATCAAGATGGATCCGGGGCTGACAAAGGTATTAAAACCCCTCACTCTCAACTCCATGTGGTCAGCTGCACCGGAACCACAACCCACGTGCTTCTTTTCACCAATAAATGGTCCCTCTTTCCAGTCAGCTTCCAGCCTCCATTTTGTCTCCAATGTCTTTCTCCCAGTTTGGAACTGAACCAGATGGATATTTCTTCATACAGTATAATATCAGGTAGGTTTTCACAGCCCATATTTTCCTGTGGCAAAGAGAATATCTCAGTATCAAAGAGAACCATTTGGTAAACAAGTGTTGTGGTTCGCCAGCAGCAGGTGCAGACAGCTGAGGTCTCTGACAGCGAGAATTAGGACGAGGAACCTGCGTGTGATCCAGGGATGGGGCCAGGACTGTCGGAGAGTGGAGTGCTGCCTTCGGAGGTTGTGGAGGCTGGCAGCAGTGATGAAGAGGTCCACGAGGAGCCTGTGCCCAGTGCGCGTGCGTGCAGGGCTGCTCGAAGGAAAGAGCAGCTGCAGCAGCACGGGCAACTCGGGAGTAAGGCTGGAAGTGATGGCCCCTCCCAAAGGGATAAAAGCCAGCCTTTGGGGTTGGCTTCTTTGCAGGAAGCAAAGAAGTTCTTTCTACTCAGAGTCGTCATTGAAGCCCTGCTTACTCCAGTTTGTTTTTTGAAACTTCTGGCTTTGGATATATATCAGCAATTTATCTGCAATTAGTCTTTTGTTCTTGGCAGCCTTTTGCAACCTTGAAAGGGCTTGCTCTTATCTGGGACAATTAGTTTTGAATGACTCTTGGCTGTGAATGCACAGAATTCATAGTGCCGCATTAAAAAGGTTTGCTTTTATACATACTTTGTGTTTGTTTGATTTGAACAAGGCTTGGGTCAGAACAAGAAGTAATTATTTGAGCACGTGGGTCATTTTATTTTTAAAAAGTGATCCATTTGTAATTTAGTTTTCAACCCTGAAGCTGACCTGACTGAAGCCATTTTTGACCACTTCAGGGTTGCCACACTGGAGCTGAGGGATAGGGAGGGGGGATTTGAGATAGTTGGTAGCCAAAACAAAATATCTTCTCTTGGGAACCAAGGACATTCTCACACCTGGTCCGTGTAAGGTGGAGTGATCTCAGCCAGCAGCCAAACTGCACCGTGATTGGACCATGTGGCTGATTGTTTTGAGAAAGTGAAAAAAAATTAATAAGGTGAAAACTGCGGAAGTCTTCAGAGTCAGTTTTCACCAGATCTGTGCCAATATGATATTTCCAATAAAGCTATTCTTTGAGGAATCTGCCTTGGAGTTTTGCTTGATATGAATCTATCACTTGGAACCCTGACATTAGTTACTATACTTTCCTTCTCCCCCTCCCCTCTTCCTCCCCTCTTTTTCTTCCCTTTCCCTGGGAGAAATAGCAAGGAAGAGAATGCATCATTCCTGAGATGGAGAAGTACTGCACCAAGGAAGGTCCCCCCCCTCCCGTTTGGGTTAAATAAAATTGTTTGTGAAAGAATTACTCTGGAGGAACCTCTCTAAAAGATCCCAGTTGATCTTGTTTAGCCAGTTGGTCTCATTTAGCTGCTTCATCTTTTCCATTAGGAACTGAATCCAAAGGATGGGAATTGGAGTGAAGGTAAGCAAATCAAATGGTGAACTCTTTGACATACATGTACCGCCCAGTACGGTCGCACAGGCGGGGTCTCCTCGGGCTGCCCTCCGCGACTCAATGTCGTTTGGCGGGGACCCGGGGGAGGGCCTACTCTGTGGCGGCCCCCACTCTATGGAATCTTCTTCCGCTGGAGCTCCGGCTGGCTCCCGATCTCCGCACCTTCCTCCACGAGCTAAAAACCTGGCTGTTTTTACAATCTGGGCAGTGTTTACGTAATTTTGGGGTTTTAATAATAATACTAATATTAATTCGGCTTTAATTTCATATATTTTTCAGTAACTTATTGTTGTATTCTATTTTAGTTGTGAGCCGCCCCGAGTCCCTCAGGAGAGGGGGCGGCATATAAGTCGAATTAATAAATAAATAAATAAATAAATAAATAAATAAATAAATAAATAAATAAATAAATATGGAGATTCTCAGTCATCCAGGTCATGGTTGTCCCAAAGGTGCTTTTTTCAAGAGGCAACTGGACTTTCTGAGGTTTTTCTTTGAAGACGTTTCGCTTCTCATCCAAGAAGCTTCTTAGATGAGAAGTGAAATACCTTACAAGGTCCCTTCCAACTCTGTTCATCTGTTAATCTTCAAAGAAAGACCAGTTGCCTCTTGAAAAAAGCACCTTTGGTTTTTGACATATAGTTGAAAAGGAAAAGAGAAAGGGAGGGAGGGAGGAAAAGAAAAAAGGAAGGAAGGAAAAGAGGAAAGAAGGAAGGAGGAATGAAATAAAACAGAGTGAAGGAAGGAGTGAGTGAGTAGAGATAGAGAGAAAGAGGACACCTTCAAGATCTGCCTATGAGCACAGTCAGATTACCTGATCTGGTTACATATTAAACACATTATAAGGCTCCAACAGATACCCAAAATCTCTGAGCAACTGTCCTGCATATGCAAATGAGCTGAAATTACTGCAATAGCTTCATATTTTTCTTTGTCATGGAATTGTTCAACCTTCTTCATGAAAGTGTCTTGCTTGGAATCCTCATTTCCTGGTCATTACTAGAATATCCATGACAACCTGTTCTCCCTTTTCTCTTTTGAATCTCTCTTTCTGGGACTCATGTCAGATCCACTTACTTGAAGAGATGACACCAGAATGTTTCGCCAGAAATTGTCTGGTGGGTCTCCTTTAATAATGGGATGGGAAGAAATTTGCAGTGGCTTAATGATGCATGAGGGATGCTGTGGCTCAGTGGCTAAGACACTGAGCTTGCCAATCAGAAAGGTTGGCAGTTTGGGGGTTTGAATCCCTAGCGCTGCATAACGGAGTGAACTCCTGTTACTTGTCCCAGCTTCTGCCAACCTAGCAGTTGGAAAGCATGTAAAAATGCAAGCAGAAAAATAGGGACCCCTTTGGTGGGAAGGTAACAGCATTCTGTGCGCCTTCGGCGTTTAGTCATGCCGGCTACATGACCACAGAGACGTCTTCGGACAGCGCTGGCTCTTCGGCTCTGTAACAGAGATGAGCACTGCCCCCTAGAGCCAGAAACAACTAGCACAGATCTGCGAGGGGATCCTTTACGTTTAATGATGCATGCAGCTAGAGAAATGGAGGAAAGGAAGAAAGGGGTGATATTGGAAGGAATCAAATAGCACTTCACTTAATCAAAGACTGTAATTCCCCAACTGTGGCCTACTGCTCAATTTCATGCCACTCAGGGGCAGCGTGTGGGCCATGAGTGATGCACAAACAAGTTAATTAATAGATCTCGGGACCTGAAGGACTCAGTTTCTGTTATCAGGTTCCTGTTCGGTCACAGCGGGAATTACCGCTCTTACGTTTGTCAAGCATTCACAAGTATTTATTGCACTTTGATGGGAAATGCTCGAGACATTTGTCCTGTTCACATTTATAAGGGAAAACCAGATTTGGTCCTTTCTAGATAAATTCTGGGTCAGTTGAAGGACATGGATCTTTCCAGATTTTGTGACAATGTGGAACAATATACAATTGAATTTAAGTGTGTTGGTTTATGCATGAGCATGGTATTTAGGTTTCTTCGGGTATTTTCCCACATCTTAATAGTTGTCCTTTTAAAGTTTTTTAAAAACTATTAAGACGTGGGAAAACACCCGAAGAAACCTAAATACCATACATATAAATACCTGCAAAAACATAAGAATATATATATATATATATATAGTTTTTTAAAAAATTCAAAAAAATAGGACAGAATGGATTAATGATAGAAACATGTGAAATTGACTCAGGCTGGAAATGAATAAATCTCTCCATCTCTGATGCAAAGAAGAATTATTTGCCTCCCCCATCCTGCAGCACACATTCCCACCATATTTCTGCAGGATCTTCTGACACAGAAAAACTTCTTTCAAATCCTTCAAGTCAAAACAAGGAGAAGACAAGATCCACCAGGTCTACAAAATGACAAAGGTGTAATAGGCTGATGGTTGCCCTTGGTATCAGATCTATTTACATTAAAAAAATTTTCATGCATAGTTTCTGTTTTAATTTAAAAATTTTAAATACAAATAATACAAACATAATACATATACAACTAAATACAAAAAAGTGGGGGGGAATACAAACATTACAGTGCACCCCCACCCTCGGAGACCATTTTTTCTTATAATTCTTCTTCTATAACAATTAAAAGATTTACTATATATTCCAAATGTGCCTTTATCCCTTCCAAAATGACATATATTCTTGAGTAGGTTTATTCCCTTTGCCTTCCACCAACACTGATTTTATAAAATCCCCCCATATTTCATTAAAATTGTTTGCTTTAAAAATTTCAAAAATTTTCGTGCATAGTTTCTGCATCAAAATAGTGGGAAGGTTTCAGGATTCCTGCTGGACATGGTTGTAATTTTTGATTTTCCAGATTCTTAATCTTGGCTCCGGGAACCTGCCTTTCAGCAGGAAACTAAAGTACAAACAAAAACAAAGCCATAGAGACCCAGATCTACCCACTGCAGTACATAGCAATCAAAGCGAATATACAGTATGTAGGTCTTTGCTCCAAGGTTTAAATTCTTTATTCTTCCTCTTATTTATTTATTTTTTTTGGACTCAATGGGTAGTTGGCCATTTTGTTTAAAGCTGTGGGAGGCATTTGCAGTACAGTGTTATCATGCTTCTCTCAAACTTTGGGAACTCTGAAGCTCCTAGCTTGCTAACTTTATTTCGGGCAGAAGCTGTTCAATGAGAACATGAGGTGGATATCAAGTG
Source organism: Naja naja (assembly GCA_009733165.1). Classification (NCBI taxonomy): domain Eukaryota; kingdom Metazoa; phylum Chordata; class Lepidosauria; order Squamata; family Elapidae; genus Naja; species Naja naja. The sequence goes on along the minus strand of CM019164.1, from coordinate 4,929,466 downwards.
ATGTCTTGGGGCATGCCCATCTATTTTCTAAAACAATGCATGACTATGTCTTCATTTCAAAAGAAAGGAATTTGCCCAGAAGGCAAGAGGAAGAGCAACAAAGATGACTATGGTACTGGAGGCTAAAACATATGAAGAGTGGTTGCAGAAATTAGGTAAGACTAGTCTAGTGAAATGAAAGATTAGGGATGACATGTTAGGACTCTTCCAATATTGGAGGGGCAGCCACAAAGAAGACAGAGCCAAGCTATTCTCCAAAGCACCAATAGACAAGACAAGAAACAAAGGTTGGAAACTAATCAAGGATGGAAGCAACCTAGAAATGAGAAATTTCCTTACAGTGAGAACAATGAATCAGTGGAATGGCTTGCCTTCAGAAGTTGTGGGTGCTCCATCACTGGAGGTTTGTAAGAAGAAACTGGACAGCCATTTGCCCAGAATGGTACAAGGTCTCCTACTTGTTCAAGGGGTTGGACCAGAAGACCTCCAAGGTCCCTTCCAACTCTTTTATTCTCTTATCCTGTCACTCAACTTCTCTGAAAAGATGAAAATTTCCCAAAGAAACAACCAGAGTTTCCTCCATTCTAGAAAGTATTCCATGTTTCCTAGCCAGTCCTTCCATGTCCTTAATTCATGATCTGAGCACAAAGCAAGTCTGCATTTTGCAGTTCCAGACAAGCAGCATAGGCAGGAAATGTATTAACCCCTCTCTAAATGAGCCGACATAAATGGTTTGTAGGTCAATGAGAAGAGGCAAGATTTAATGGCGAGCCACCCATTTTGCATCATTCTTGGGGTTTACTCTTTGCCTTTGCCAGTTAATAGGTTTGGAAAAAATAATCTGTAAATTTCAGCTTCAATTAGGTTTTTATTTTCTGTTTCAGTTGTTTTTGGCATCAGTTTGCAAATGTGGCCAAATTAAATAAAGTAACAAATTCCACATCTATTTCTCCCAATATATGCATCTTCATTCCTCCTGTTTCTGGTGGGTATTTATTACATTCTTTTCCTTATCAGGTACACTTTGGTAGATGTTTTTTCTTAATATACTTATTTTTGAGTTTATGTCCTTGAGTTGTATCCTGTATCAAGGATGGATTTCAGGACAAGGATGATGCAATTCATACGCAGGGGTGAGAAATAGCACATGGTTAAATTCCTATAAAAATAGGGACCTGACATTTTTTTTCTTCCTTTCTTGCAGGCTAAAAGAACTGGAAATATATTATTTACCAGAGACCTTGAAGGCTACTGGCAGCAGAATAGAGCTGAAGTACTCAGTTACTCTCCGGTTGTTATGTTGAACACTGTTCAAACCCTGGACTGTTTTTTTCCCTTTGTGTAAAGATGGATGCAAAAAAATGAGTGAAGTAGTTCTGCTTTCTCTCTGTTGCTTGTCACCTTCTTGCCACTTTCTCCCATCAATGGACCAATCATTTCCCTGACTTTTTTCCTTGTTTTTAATATGTTCAAAGAAGCTTTTTGTTGTTGTGGTTTTTGACTTTTGTCGCACACTTTAGTTCATTTTGAACCCTAACTTTCCTCACTTCATCTTTGCAGGCTCAGGCTATTTGCTGATATTAGCTGCCCTATTATGTGCCCCTCTTTCCACTTTTTATCCTTGTCCTTTTTGTTTTTCAATTTACCAGAGAGTTCTTTATCCAGCCATGCTGGTTTCTTTTGAGAGCTGTTACTTTTCTTCTTCATTGGTATTGTTCTGGACTGGGTTTTTATAATCTCACTTTTCAAATTTTCCAAATCATCTTGAGTTGTTTTCTCTTTGAGGCTTCTCATTCATAGAATCCTCCCCAAACTCTCTCTAAGTTTATTGAAATTAGCTCTCTTAAAGTCCAATACTCTCGTTTGACTTTGTTCTATTGTTTGTGCTTGCATAATGTTGAATTCCAATATTGCATGATCACCCCCTCAAGGTTCCTATAGCTTCAACACCTTCTATCACTCCATCCCTGTTAGTGAGAATTAAGTCCAATATCTAAGGGGTTGTCACAGAGAACAGGGAGTCAACCTATTCTCCAAAGCAACTGAAGGCAGGACAAGAATCAATGGATGGAAACCAGTCAAGGAGAGAAGCAACCTAGAACTAAGGAGAAATTTCCTAACAGTAAGAACAATAAACCAGTGGAACGGCTTGCCTTCAGAAGTTGTGCGTGCTCCATCACTGGAGGTTTTTAAAAAGAGATTGGACAGCTACTATATGAAATGGTATAGGGACTCCTGCTTGAGCACAGGGTTGGACTAGAAGACCTCCAAAGTCCCTACCAACTCTGTTATTCTGTTATCTTCATCTCTGTCTCTATCTCCATCTCCATCTCTATCCAGAGGCAAAACCAAAGATGAATAGGATAAATGCAGTGCATTTATGCTAGATAGTCGTTAGAGAGCAAGACATTTACAGAATGGGGGCTCCAGGTTTCCAGTATAAGGCATCTAGAATGGATGGTTGGTTCTAGGACCAACTCTCTTCATACACTACATAAATGACCTCTGTGATCATATTAAGAGCAACTGCGTTCTCTTCGCTGATGATGTAAAGCTATTCAACACCACAGACAATACTGCTACCCTTCAAAAAGACCTCGACTATGTATCAGAATGGTCAAACAAATGGCTACTTCAAATCTCAACAAATAAATGCTCTGTCTTACATATTGGCAAAAATATCAGAAAATAAAATACAAGCTGAATAGTCAAGACATTGTTGATGATCCAAGCTCCGTCAAGGGTCTTGGAGTACTCATCTCTAATGATCTAAGTGCTAGAGCCCACTGTAACTACATAGCCAAAAAGGCATTAAGAGTTGTTAACCTAATCTTACGTAGCTTTTTCTCTGGTAATATTACACTTCTAACTAGAGCATACAAAACATTTGCTAGACCAATACTTGAATACAGCTCATCAGTCTGGAATCCACATTACGTATCTGATATTAACACAGTTGAGAAAGTCCAGAAATATTTCACAAGAAGAGTTCTACACTCCCCTACTCATTGCAGAATACCTTATGCCACCAGACTTGAAATTCTAGACCTAGAAAGCTAGAACTATGCTGCCTTCGGTCTGATCTAAGTATAGTATATAAAATCATACATTGCAATGTCCTACCTGTCAATGAATACTTCAGCTTCAACCATAACAATGCAAGAGCACACAATAGATACAAACTCAAGGTAAACCGCACCAAACTTGATTGCAGGAAATACGACTTCAGCAACAGAGTGGTCAATGTCTGGAATACTCTTCCTGACTCTGTGGTTTCTTCCCCAAACCCCAAAAACTTTAACCTTAGACTTTCTACTATTGACCTCACCCCTTTCCTAAGAGGTCTGTAGGGGGCGTGCATAAGCGCACTAATGTGCCTACCATCCCTGTCCTATTGTTTCTTTTTATTTCTCTTATATGTATCCATTTCATGTAGTCATAACTATATACTTATACCTGTTATCTTATAATCGCTTGACAAACAAACAAACAAACAAACAAACAAACAAATAAATAATGCAATACTTGAAAAGGCTAGAAGAAGAAAAATGGACCACTGATGAATCTGTTTATGGAACTTGGTCAGTAGAATGCACACAATAGCTTTGCAGAAAACTGTGAAAAAGCAGTGGTCAGTGACTGATTGGTTTTTGCTTCCAATAGAAAAGCCAGAAATGTAGTCTGGCAGTATTTCTACAGCACCGAGAAGGGTAAATGCCAACAAAATTGTTTTTCTGGTGTGTGATGGTTCTCACAACAAACAATGACAGCCTGTCAGAGAAGAGAAACTTATGCAAATGGACAAGTCTTAAGAGTATGTATAGGAAATCTGGATCATCTCTGTTAGTTTGAATAAAATGAAAATGGGGTTCATTGTGCATTTAAATGCAACTCCAGTTTCTGCTTTTGGGTCTTTTTCCCCCAGAATATAGCTATTGTGGGGCCATCTCTCTTATGCTCTTCTTCTCTCATGCCCATCCCACATCTAATCTCACTCCCCAGCATTAAAAAGGGCTTTCTAATACATCAAGTTCAGGTGTCAGGAACAGAATGGCAAAGCCAGTATTAGTAAAACTGAGATAGGACTTCGATGCTTTGTGTTATAAACTCTTACTCTATGGCCTCGGTAAGACCATGCTTGGAATATTGCATCCAGTTTTGGTCACCACAATATTAAAAAGATATCGAGACTCTAGAAAGTGTGCAGAGAAGAGCAACGAAGAGAATTGGGGGCAGGAGTGGGATTGGAGGCAGGGGTAGGAACTGGTTTGGGCCAGTTCGAGCAAACTGGATGTTAAGTTTACATCTCATTCTCTGACCCCCACCCACCCCACCCCACCCCTCCCACAAATCTCCACATGGCCCGTTTTGGATGCAAGTAAGTGCAGGATCCACATGGAGGCTCTGGAAGGAAGGAAAATGACCCTCCCAGAAGTTCTGGTAGTCTTGAAATGGGCCTGTTTCCAGCTTCCAGAGGGCTCCGGAACCTGGGGGAGGCTACTTTTGCCCTCCCAGAGGCCCAAGGGAAGCCTCCGGACTCTGGGGAAGGTGAAAAATGGCCCTGCTGGAAGTTCCAGTAGGCCACGCCCATCATGGCAATGCCCACCAGCAAGTGGGCAGAGAACCGTTGTTGGGATTTTGAATCCCACCTGACTGGGAGGCTGGAGAGTAAAACGTATGAAGAATGGTTGCAGAAATTGGGTGTGTCTGGTCTAGCAAAAAAGGGACTTGGTGACATGATAGCAGTGTTCCAATATCTAAATGGTTGCCACCAGTGGTGGGATTCCAATTTTTTTACTACCGGTTCTGTGGGCGTGGCAGGGGAAGGATACTGTAAAATCTCCAGTCAGAGGTGGGATTGGCCAGTTCTCCGAACTACTCAAAAGTTCTGCTACCGGTTCTCCAGAACTGGTCAGAACCTGCTGAAGACCACCTCTGGTTGCCACAGACAAAAAGGGGGTCAACCTATTTTCCAAAGTACCTAAAAGTAGGACAAGAAGCCACGGATGTAAACTATACAAAGAGAGAAGCAACCTAGAATTACGGAGAAAATTCCCAACAGTTAGAAGAATTAATCAATGGAATGGCTTGCCTACAGAATTTGTAGATGCTCCAACACTGGAGGGTTTTTCTTAGTAGAGATTGAATATCCATTTTTCTGAAGTGCTTGTGCAGCCAGTTGGACTAGAAGACCACCAAGATTCCTTCTAACTCTTATTCTGTTATTCTTTTCAAGCTTTAGGTAAGTCTAGAAAAGAAAAGGGCTGGATCTACAGCAGGTTTGGAGTGTATCTAAATAACTTGTGCAATTTGTTGGATGTAGGGGCAAAGCTGAGAATTTTTGTTAGGAAAGGATCTATGCATAGGACATGTGCATGTAGTTTTTTTTTTTAAATTACATTTATATGCCGCCCTTCTCCGGAGACTCAGGGTGGCTTACAATTTTTTGGGATACAACCCAGTGTGCTCAGCAATAGCCTTCATTCCATTGTATACGCCTGCTTATTACTAAGTGGCATTTTTACAAGGTCAGCTAATTGCCCCCAACAATCTTGGGTCCTCAATTTACCTACCCCAAGAGGATGGAAGGCTGAGTCAACCTTGAGCCTGGTGGGATTCGAGCCTACAGCAGTTGTGGGCAGCTGGAATTTAAGTGCAGGCAATTAACAGCCTGAGCCACCAAGGCCCTTTCTTGACATTAAGATGGCAGTGGTGTTGCCATGAAGTAACCAGGAATCGGGGCCCATTTAAACAAAACATACTCTTAAATAGTTTTTATTGAAAGGGTTTACCTTACCTTTTTAAATTAGAAGTACATTCAAGAAAAGGTTATATGAAATGTGGGAGAAAATAAAGGCAAAGGCAAAGCAAAAAGAAGATAAAAAAGAAAAAAGAAAAAGAAAGAAAAGAGGAAAAGAAATATAAGAAAGTGGATTCAATGTTCTTCTCAGCAGTTACACATTCAGTTCTAATCAATTCCCTGTATAATTATACCATAGCTTCTTTCATAATCTATTCTTTCTGATCATCAAAACCATCCATCACAAAATCATTTTCTTTTTGATGCCAGAGTGCATAAGGGTTTTCAGAGAAGATTTGTGGTTCAGGATTGAACTGTGCGGTTCTTGATGCACTCTCTTTTGAGCTTGGTTGTTTTCTTGCAGGAGTTTCATGACCCAGCTAAATGACATTATAAGTGCCCTCTCGGAGAGCAAACCCCACTTCCTTCTAACCAAGCTCCAAGACTACTAAGAAACCACAATTCTTCTCCTCCTTCTCCTCTCTGTCAATCACACTCTCCTCTAGTACTGAGGATGTTACCTAGTTGGGTCATGAAATATCTACAAACAAATTCAGAGGCCACCAAGAACTCCACATGCACATGTAATGATATTTAGCTTCTTCTCCTTCAGGGTGGACATTATGATGTTGAACACTTATATGAAAGGGGTGGAGCTTGTATGGCCATCACACAATCTCCATTTATCGTTTTTCAGGAAAGCCCTGGATCCAGTAGATATCCTGGGGGATGGGGGGGGGTGAAGGGGAGGGATGCAATCAAGATCAAGTGAGGTACTAATGCCACTCTAAAAAGCCTTAGTAAGATCACACCTAGAATGCTGCATCCAGTTTTGGTCACCACACTATAAAAAAAGATGTTGAGACTCTAGAAAGAGTACAGAGAAGAGCAACCAGGATGATTAGGGGACTGGAGGATAAAACATAAAATGAACAGTTGCAGAAACTGGGCATGTCTAGTCTAGTGAAGAGAAGGACTATTTTATTTTATTTATTTATTTTATTTTATTCATATTTATATGCCGCCCTTCTCCAGAAGCTCAGGCGGCTTACAATTTTTGGAGCACAACCCAATGCGCTCAGCAATAGCCTTCATTCCATTGTATATGCCTGCTTATTACTAAGCAGCATTTTACAAGGTCAGCTATTGCCCCCAACAATCTTGGGTCCTCAATTTACCTACCCCAAGAGGATGGAAGGCTGAGTCAACCTTGAGCCTGGTGGGATTCAGCCTGCACATTGCAGGCAGCTGGAATTAAGTGCTAGGCGTTTAACAGCCTGCATCACCAAGACTAGGGGAGACAGGATAACAGTCTTCCAATATTTGAGGGCTGCCACAGAGAGGAGGGGTCAACTTATTTTCCAAAACACCTGAAGGCCAGACAAGGAATAATGGATGGAAACTGAACAAGGAGAGATTCAAACTAGAAATAAGGATAAATTTTCTGACAGTGAGAACAATCAACCCATAGAACAGAAGTTGTGTTCAGAAGTTGTGGGAGCTTCATCACTGGAAGCTTTCAAAAAGAATGTCAACTCATAAAGCATTTCTATGCATGTTTCAGAGTTGCCATGAACAGAAAGGGGTGGGAAGGAATTTGAAAGAGCAGTAGAGCAGTTTGGAACCGAAAGTGCATTCCATTTTTATCTTGCAAAGATTATAACTAAGTGACCGGAGTTATTGCTGTGCAAATCTCTAATTGGAGAACATGATTGATGACTCTTGGCTATGAACATGTTTCGGTTGGAGAATATGAATTATGATACACCCAGAGGGGTGGGGGGAAACCAGGGTCAAGGGTGACAGTGAAGTACATGTCTCAGAACAGGCTACACACAGGTCATACCGACATGTTAGCTCCTAATAAATCCTTTGTAGTTTTTGAAGCTTGACTCAAACCTCATGATATAATTAGGGCCACTGCTAGAATCCTGACAAAGAGACTGGACTGACATCTGTCAAAAATGGTGTAGGGTCTCCTGCTTGGTCAGGGGGTTGGACTAGATGACCTATAAGGTCCCTTCCAACTCTGTAAATCTGTTAATCAATATTATGCTAGAAGCCATACTTCAAAAGGGACTAGGATAGCTCAGATCATTAAATTAAATATAAAAGCATGGTTTTTAGAAATGACAACAGATGGGGTAGCCAGGTTTTGTTATATTTCAATAGTTGAAGTAAAACATGATACTTTAATGGGTATCATTCAATGAATTTTTTCCATGTTAATTTAAAATACATACAGTCTCCTTATTTATATCCTGAAAATATATTTTGGAATTGCATGTTGAAATTCACCCTTCATTTTTCACACAGGAAGCTTTGATTTGAAAATCAAAGAAAGAATCATAGAATAATAGTTCTAGATTGTAAGACTTTTTGGATTTAAGCATACCTCCTTAATAGCATACATTCTTCCCCAGTGTTTATATCCCCCTTCTATTTGGGTATTAAAAAATATCTTTTGTCAAGAAGTTTTGGAAGAAGTTTTGGTTTGGATCCAAACATTTCAGGGAGACATGGAGGTTTGGGCTCTGGAAAGATGCTCCTTGTGTTAATCATGGTCTCCCTTTTATAGAACAAAGATTAAAGAACTAGATCAAAGGTTTCAAAATCAAGGCCTGTTGGCTGGATCCAACCAGTGAGGTGCTTATGTCCGCCCTGGAAACAGCAAAGACTGGCCTCGGTCCCTCTGCCAGTGAAAATTGAACTTTGGGCCCTCACGAGCTCTGTTTTTTCTGGCAGAGTGCTAGCAAAATAAACTACTAGCAAAAGTGGCATTTGATCACATGAGCGACGTCAAGCTAGCACACTGTCAGGTGAGGCTCCATTCAAAATCCAAGAAAGAAAACCTTACACTCCATGGTTATAGAGAAAAGGACTTTTACTGAATCTGAAGTGGTAGCATCAGAAGAAATACAAGATCTGAGGCCATAGGCACAAAAATCACATATAGAAAGTTTTTTTCTTTGGTAATATCACACTACTAACTAGAACATACAAAACATTTGCTAGACCAATACTTGAATACAGCTCATCAGTCTGGAACCCACATTATGTTTCTGATATTAACACAGTTGAAAAAGTCCAGAAATATTTCACAAGAAGAGTTCTATACTCCTCTACTCGTTGCAGAATACCTATGCCACCAGACTTGAAACTCTATACCTAGAAAACCTAGAACTATGCTGCCTTCAGTCCGATCTAAGTATAGTATATAAAATCATACATTGCAATGTCCTTCCGGTCAATGGATACTTCAGCTTCAACCATAACAATACAAGAGCACACAATAGATACAAACTCAAGGTTAACCGCACCAAACTTGATTGCAGGAAATACGACTTCAGCAACAGAGTGGTCAATGTCTGGAATACTCTACCTGACTCTGTGGTTTTTTCCCCAAACCCCAAAAACTTTAACCTTAGACTTTCTACTATTGACCTCACCCCTTTCCTAAGAAGGTCTGTAGGGCGTGCATAAGCGCACCAACGTGTCTACCGTCCCTGTCCTATTGTTTCTTTTTATTTCTCTTATATGTATCAATTTCATGTATTCATAACTATGTTTATATTTATACCTATTATCTTGTGTTATTGACAAATCAAATAAATAAATAAATAAATAAAGAAAACAAGAAAGAAAGAAAGAAAAAGTAAGTAAGTAAGAAAGAAAGTTATCCCATATTCCCATCCCCAAGAGTTCAAACTGGCCATCCAATCTGCAGTCTGTATAATGTCATGTGGGTGCATCTTCAGGTGGCGCTTCACACATCTGGTATGCCAAGATGGTTGGCCTTGGCCTAAGGAGATAAGAGGCTACATCTGCACAGTGAGCAAGTAAGCATAACTAAGAAAGCATCCCAACTTTTACAACACATCAATTTCATCCTCCAGCACCCTTCCTCCTGCCCCACAAGGCCCAATTATTCCCTCCCATTGTCCCCCCCCTCACCATTTTCTATGGCAGCGGGAAAGAGAACCAGCAGAAGAAGGATTCTTGGAAGCTGACACATACGCACTCTAGCCACGCCCCCAGCCCCTCCTCCACCCCCCAGGTCAAATACAACCCTGATGCAGCCCTCAATGAAATCAAACCCTGAAATAGATGATCATCAAACTTTGCTGTCAAAGATGTCTCTATCTATTATTATTGGTGTAAAAGATCAGAGCAAAACCAGAGTCTGATCAGTGTCCCCTAAGCTGGCCCATATTCTGTCCTTGATAGGCCCACTGGGACAAGTTAGGCCACCTTCTGGGTTTAAGCCTCCATGAAAATTTATCCCAGGCTGGTAAACTCTATACAATCTATCACCCTGTGTTTCCCAGTAAGGTTTCCAAGATTTATGAAATTATACATCTGGAAGGACCCTCAACTCCCATCTGTTCCAGCTCCTGCACTCCATGGGATTTGCTGTACCTATAAAGTGTTTTGATTTACTCTTTGTAAATTCTTTCCTTGGAAATTCATTTCCTTGGAAAACACATTTTCTGTTCCTCAGCTGTTCTGAAGCCCCCCAAATGCACTTACTTTTTGTTTATGTATGACACTTCACTCTTACTCGACTTTCTGTTACCAGTAGGGATTTTTTTTCCTCCAAACATATTAAAATTGACATTTTGGTTGTCTTACATAAATATGTTCAGTTCTTTCAAGGATTATTTATCTACCATCAACTACTATCTCTCCCCATATTAGTTAATATATGAAGTATACCGATTAGAATAGATTAGAACCAAAGCAGTTCTTCTCTTTTTACTCTTCCTCCTTCCTCCTCCTCCCCTCTCCTCCTCCTTCCTCCTCCTCCTCCTCCTCTACTTCCTCTTCTCCTCCTCTACTTCTTCCTTTTCTTCTACTTCTTCTTATTCTTCTTTCTCTATCATATGATTAGTTTTTATTCATCACGTAATCCCGACATGAAACGTTGATTGAGTTTTGGTCCAACACAGGTCCCTTAGAGTTAAGTCTGATGTTCTTCTCTGCCTGCCTGCACCTCTTTGCTCTCAATTTTCCCTTCAGGATTAGAGGAAATAGGCTGGATTTTTCCAGGTGTCGCATCACATGCCCAAAATATTCTAACTTTTGCTTTTTTATGCTTTAATTTTGTGTGTGTGTGTGAAACAATCCAGGTTCATTTATTCACACAGCTGGCTTACTGGATAATATCTTTTATGTACAAGAAGTTCTAGACTTGCAACCATTCATTTAGCGAGTATTCAAAGTTACAACAGCACTGGAAAAAAAGTGGCATGACTGTTTCTCACCCCTACAACCGTTGCAGTATCCCCATGGTCACATGATCAAAATTCAGATGCTTGGCAACTGACATGTATTTATGACAGTTGCAATGTCCCACGTGTCACCTTTTGTGATCCTCTGACTGTTCTGGCCCAGGCTTCATAAACAGTAATAATGCACAAATTTATTTTAAAAACAAGACTTATTTTATTGCAACGCTGGGAATTGTTTTCATTCCCAGCTGGAACTAATCTCAAACAGTCCCCCAAGATAAGCACACACCTTTCAGTTCTGTGGAATGCTGCCAAAAACAGAAGTATCAAATTAATTATAAAAGAAACCAACCAAAGCACAAGAAAAAAACCAACGAAGTACACAGAGCTTCAAGATGACTCAGAACCAATCGAACTACTTTGCTTCCTGCAAAGGTTTCATCATCTTGGCCTGTCCTTTATACCTTAGGGGAAGGGCAATCACCTCCCAGCCTTACTCCCGAGTCACCCCTTTTGTTTCAGCTGCTCTTGCCTTCTAGCAGCTCTATGCACATGCACACTGGGAACAGGCTGCCCTGGGCCCTCGCCCTTGCTGCTGCCAGACTCTGGAGGCTCCAGAGGCAGCACCTCACTCCCATATAGTCCTGGCCCCATCCCTGCATCGGACACAGGACCCTCATCCATGTCCTCTCCAGACACCCTGACTGGTCCCCTTTCTTCCTCACTGTCCAATTCCACTGCCGTCTGCACCAGCTGCTGGCGAACCCAACACTGACAAACATAGTCAATGTGGAAGACAGACTCATTTAACAGCCATGTTACTAATTTAACAACTGCAGTCATTCACTCAACAATGACAGCAAGAAACATTGTCAAATGGGGCAAAACTCACTTAACAATTATGCTGCTTAGCAACAGAAATTTTGAGCAAAATCATGGGTCATAACTTGAGGACTGCCTGTATTATTTTTGGCCTGCTTTAACACTCCTGACACTGTATTCTTAAAACATAATAGCACACAAACAAAAATGTTTACAGAACTACTCCTTCGCTACAAATTTTCGCAGCCCATGAGACTATTAACGTTTTTATCCTTGCCTGCCTCTTTCTCCTGGCGCACGAGAAGATCTTTGATGGCCAGGTTCTGCAGCTCTTAATGTTCTTCAAGATCTTTTGCTTCTTCTCCTTTGAAGTCCTGCCAAAATCTCCCTCAGGTGCTTCTCCTTTTGCAGTTAGATCAGTGCTTTGCCACATCTGATTATTTTTTTGTAATGAAACTTTTTCTCATTGCTGCGTTAATGGATTGGTTTAAAGCTGATTTTAAATCTGTGTTTGTAATTGTTGCATCCCCTGGAGCACTTCTGCAACAGCAGAAACTCTTCAAAAGATCTTGATAAATAGGTTTATTTTTTCAACTTCAGATTCAGAATAGACCAGGAAGAGATCTTGGAGGACTTCTAGTGTCAACCCCCCCAATTGGAGACTCACTTGTCATTCCAGACAAGTGGCTCTCCAATCTCTTCTTAAAAACCTTCAGGGATGAAGCATCCACAACTTTTGAAGGCAAGGTTAATTGTTCTCACTGTTAAGATGTTTTTCCTTAATTCTAGGTTGCGTCTCCTGGTTTGTTTTCATCCACTGCTTCTCTTCTTGCTTTCAAGTGCTTTGAAAAATAGGTTGATCCCCATCTTCTTTGTGGCAGCCCCCTAAATGCTGGAAGACCACTATCATGTCACTCCTAGTCCTTCTCTTCTTCAAAACTAACCATACCCAAATCCTTCAACCTCCAACGTTCTTCATATGTTTTAGTCTCCAGGCCTTTCATCAGCTTAGTTGCTCTTCTCTGCACTTTTCCCAAAGTTTCAACATCTTTTTTTGTCATGTGATGACCAAAGCTGGATGGTGTATTCCAGGTCTCCTGCTTGGGCGGGGGGTTGGACTAGATGACCTACAAGGTCCCTTCCAACTCTGTTTATCTGTAAATAAAGAGGTATTAACACTTCATGTGATTTTGATTCTATGCCTCTGTTTATATAACCAAGGATTTTATTAGCTTTACTTAACAAACTGATTACTCCAGATACTGATTGGAGATATAGATAGATGATAGAAGATCTCCTCAGGGAGATAGGGCAGCATATAAGTCTCATAAATAAAATAAAATAAATAAATGAGAGAGAGAGAGAGAGAGAGAGAGAGAGAGGGAGGGAGGGAGGGAGGGAGGGAGGGAGGATGGATGGATGGAGGGTGGGAGGGAGGGAGGAAGGGAGGGATAGATGGATGGGTGGATGGGTGACTGGAGGGAAGGACGGATAGACAGATAATAGAGATAGAGAGAGGGGGGATGGAGGGATGGAGAGGAGTGGATGGATGGATGGATAGATAGATAGATAGATAGATAGATTTTATTTTATTATTTATTTATTAATTCAACTTATATGCCGCCCCTCTCCCAAAGGACTCGGGGCAGCTCACAGCTAAAATACAATGCTAACAATAAATTACCTAAAACTATATTAAACAAATTGTAAGCCAAATTAACATTAAAACCCCAAAATTAAAATAAACAAACCCCAAAGAGTCAGCACAGTCCAGATTGTAAAAACAGCCAGGTTTTTAACTCGTGGCGGAAGGTGCGGAGATCGGAGCCAGCCGGAGCTCCAGAGGAAGAAGATTCAATAAAGTGGGGGCCGCCACAGAGTAGGCCCTCCTCCGGTTCCCACCAGGCAACATTGAGTCGCGACGGCACCCTGAGGAGACCCCGTCTGTGTGCCCGTACAGGGCGGTTGGTACTTGATGCTGGGAAGAGTCATTTAAATATAAAATAGAAAAATAAAAACCACCCCGCCCAGAAAGGGTCACAGCCCGGATTGGTCAAACAACCAGGTCTTCAGATCATGGCAGAAGGTGCAGAGGTCAGGGGCCAAACGGAGCCCCAAGGGCAGTTGGTTCCAGAGGTCAGGGGCCACGACAGAGTAGGCTCGTCGTTGAGGGACCGCCAGTCGGCATTGGCCGGTAGACGGGACCTCAAGGAGTCCTTGCCTATGCGCTCGCACAGGGCGGCCGGCATTCGATGTCAGCAGGAGTCGCTCCCTTAGATATTGAGGACCCATGTCATGAAGGACTTTGTATGTTAAAACTAAAACCTTGAATCTCACCCGGAGTGCAACCGGCAACCAATGCAAGCAGTGCAGGAGGGGGGTAACATGGGAGAATCGGGAAACTCCCATCACCACCCGCGCTGCTGCATTCTGCACCAGCTGCAGTCTCCGGATGGTATGCAAGGGCAGTCCCAAATAAAGAGCGTTGCAGTAGTTGAGTCTAGAGGTAACAAGGGCATGAGTGACTGTGCACAGGGCATCCCGGTCCAGAAATGGGTGTAGTTGACGTACAAGGCGGAGCTGGGCAAAGGCCCCCCTGGCGACGGCCCCCACCTGCTCCTCCAACCAGAGCCGAACATCCAGGAGGACCCCCAGGTTCTGCACCCTATCCACAGGGGGCAACACAACTCCCCCTATGGCCAAAGGTGGATACTCCTGACTGGGCCGCGATGCTGGTATGCACAGCCACTCAGTCTTGGCTGGGTTGAGTTGAAGCATGTTCCTGCTCATCCAAATCTGTACCGCATCCAAACACTGGGTCATCAGGGAGAGGGCATCACTGATTTGGTTCGGGGTGGAGATGTACAGCTGGGTATCATCAGCGTACTGATGGAATCTCACCCCAAAACCACGGATGATCTCACCCAGCGGCTTCATATAGATGTTAAATAGTAGGGGGGAGAGAACTGACCCCTGAGGAACCCCACAAGAGAGCGTCCTCGGGGTCGACCTCTGCCCCCCCCCACCAGTACTGATTGCGACCGCCCCGAGAGGTAGGAGGTGAACCACTGAAGCACAGTGCCCCCCACTCCCAACCCCTCGAGGCGCCGTAAAAGGATACCATGGTCGATGGTATCAAAAGCCGCTGAGAGGTCTAATAGGACCAGGACAGAGGAAAAACCCCTGTCCCGGGCCCTCCAGAGATCATCCATCAGTGCGACCAATGCCATCTCCATGCTGAAACCAGGTCAGAAGCCCGATTGATATGGATCCAGGTAGTTCACTTCATCCAGGAAAAGTGGAAACTGCCGAGCCACCACACTCTCAACAACCTTCACCAAGAAGCGAAGGTTGAAGACTGGATGGAAGTTGTCTAACACGGTCAGGTCCAGGGCAGGCTTCTTCAGGAGGGGTCTCACCACCGCCTCCTTCAAGGCGGAGGGAAAAACACCCTCCATCAATGAAGCGTTGACAACTGCCCGGAGCCAACTGCAGGTGACCTCCCTGGCAGCATAAGCCAGCCAGGAGGGGCACGGGTCCAACAAACATGTGGTGGAACTCAGGCGCCGTATAATCCTGTCCACTTCAACCTCGAGACAAGGTCGAACTCATCCCAGATCACACTGGCCAGACTACCTGCACCCCTTTCCTCAGACCACTGCAAATCAGAGGTCAACCTGTCCCGAATCCGAGCAAGGGAAGTGGGAAGAAACCCCAGTTCCGCCTGGAACCTCTCCGGGTCCATAAGGCATCTGGGGCGGAACCATCTAAGTGGCTCCTCATCCCAGCAGTGGGGAGTGGCCTGTTGGAAGACCAGCCATAGGAGATAGTGATCAGACTATGGAACGGGCATTGCCACAGCAGTGGCTTGCCCTCTGTCACTGTGCCACTGCTCAGAGACAAAAACTAGGTCAAGAGTGTTTCCCCCCTCATGAGTCGGCCCAAAATTAATTGGGTCAGGCCCATGGCTTCCATAGAAGCCATGAATTCCCGGGCCAAACCCGACGCCTCCCCCAGGGAGGGCAGTTCCAGTTCTGCCTGGAACCTCTCAAAGTCCATCAGTCGCCTGGGGCGGAATCATCTAAGTGGCTCCTCATCCCAGCGATGTGGGGTGGCTTGATGGAAGACCAGCCATAGGAGATAGTGGTCTGACCATGGAACGGGATGGGTTGCTGTAACACCATCCCCCAGGCCACTACGCCACCGCTCCGAGACAAAAACCAGGTTGAGCATATTGCCCCCCTCGTGAGTTGGGCCATCTGTTAACTGGGTCAGACCCATGGACTCCATGGAGGCCATAAATTCCTGGGCCAACCCCGACGCCACCCCCAAGGAGATAGATAGATAGATAATAGAGAGAGAGAGAGAGATGCATATAGATAGATGGACGGATAGATAGATAGATAGATAGATAGATAGATAGATAGATAGATAGATAGATAGGAGGTTTGCTTATTTGGAGGTAAGGATAAGAGATTTAGAGTTGAATAAAAAATAACTTCCTTTTAACACCATCAGAACAATTCATGGATCTTTTTCATATTAACTGATTTCAATTTGCCTCTCTGAAAGCGAGTCAGGAGATCGGGTCACTGGGTTTTGTTTTCCAATGAACCTTTGTGTTATAACATAATAAAAGTCAGTCGCTACGACCAGGAACATAATAAGATTTGTCTTCTGTTTTGGCTTTGAAACTGTATGGCAAATATAAAGCTCTACAAATCTATATTTTGTCATCTGTAATGTTCACTAATGCTTTACAGCCGGTTTCATCAGTGGAACATGAATTAATGATGGATGGCAAATGGAAAAAATAATGAATTCCAAATAAATACTTATTGCATAATTGAAGTTGCAAGACTCTTCTATGAATAAAATATATTTGTATTTACAATGCATAAATTCACTGGAGACAGAGTGGGTCATAAACAGATTTCTGATGAAAACATTGATGAGATGTGTTAAATTAGTAATAGGTTGAGTACATTTCTTAATTACACCACCATATATAAGAGAAGCCATGGCACAGTTTAAAACAAATTGGTTTCCATTTTGAAAGGCGTCATGTCACCCTGGATATTATCTAGTGATACTGCAAAGCCTGAATGTTACAGGATGCTTGAAAAAGAACATTTCTGGCTTTATACACAAAGCAAACTGGATATTTTGCAATATCCCCCCTCCCAATATAATAATAATAATAACAATAATAATCATTTTGTAGTTTGAAACAGTTTCCCATATATTAAAGAGAATTTCCTGCAATGATTTCGTAACAAAAATAATAACACACATGATTAATGCTAATGCTACAAACTGAATTTTGAAACCAGTTAAGGCTTCTCTGAAAGATAAAGAAAGCTCACGTTAGAGTTACAATCATAGCCTATTCAACACCTCGTAAATTTTAAAGCAGGGGTCCCCAAACTTGGCAACTTTAAGACCTGTAGACTTCAGCTTCCAGAATTCTCCAGCCAGCATGTGGAATTCTGAAAGATGAAGACCAAAGGTCTTAAAGTTGCCAAGGTTAGACACCCCTATTATAAAGCCCATAAATCAGGGGTGGGATTCTACCACTTCTGTCCACTTCTGTAGAACCGGTTGCTCTGACGAGCAGCAAACAGAGAACATACATAGAACCGGTTCTATGTTTGCTGCTGTTTTGGCCCACCGGCCCATCCGGGCTCTTACCTGACCTTTATTTCCTGTGTTTTCAACCACAGCTGTTTTGTGTGACACAGCTGTGGTTGAAAAAGCAGGAAAAAGGGGCTTTTCCAACCGCTGCGCATTTGCATGCAGCACTGCTCAGCTGTCTGGGCAGCTCAGCAGGTCGAAAATTGCACTCGAGTCACTTGCGCCACTCATGCACGTGCACGGATGCACGCGCGATGCAGAGCGATAGAACCGGTAGTTATACTGGTTGGATCCCATCCCTGCCATAAATCTCTATATATTCTTCTGATGATGCTAGTGGAAGAAACTGAGATAACATCAAAGGGCAGTGTGTCTGCATATGTATCTATACATCTATCTTTATCTATCTATCTATCTATATTTATCTATCTATTTATCTATCTATAGAATACTTTATTGACCAAGTGTGATTGGACACATGTGATTATCTATCTGTTTATTTATCCATTTATCTATATGTATGTATGTATGTATGTATGTATATCTATACATCTATCTTTATTTCTCTATCTATTATCTATCTATCATCATCATATTGATCAATCAATCATCTATCTATCTTCCACATTTTTAGAAATAACTTCAGGCAGTGAACTTATCCACCACACTTTTCATCTCCTATTTTCACCACAGCAACAAAAGTTGGGAGGGAGAGAGGGACTTGCCCAAATTCATGCCTAAGGTGGGACTAGAACTCCCAGTCTCCTGGTGACTGTCCCAAAATCACCCAGCCTGCTTTCCTCCCTTAGGCAGGACTAGAATTCACATTCTCCCACTTTCTAGCCTGGAGACCAAGCTGGCTCTCAACTAGGCAACAAACTGGTCTGTGGATCTATCTATCTATCTATCTATCTATCTATCTATCTATCTATCTATCTATCTAATCTATCCATCCATCCATCCATCCATCCATCCATCCATCCATCCGATCTGAACTGATCTAATCTAATCTAATCTAATCTAATCTAATCTAATCTAATCTAATCTATTTTTTAAAGCAAGAGCCAATGCTTGACAAGATGCATCATGATACATTTCTTTTTCAAACTGGGTTTTTAAATGATTTATAACAGTGCTAATTTATTACCATTTTATATTCCAATTATTCTTTAGCTCAGTGTTTCTTGATTTAATTTTGCATTTTAGCTGCTTTGACCACCCTTTACAGGTGGAAAAGGGTGATTTAAAACATGTATTGATAATGTTAATAATTACTCGGTAATGTAACAGAATAACAGAGTTGGAAGGAATTTTGGAGGTCTTCTATATATGGGATGGTCTTTAAATTAGAATGGTCACCATCGAAGGGCATCTCTACTTACTAAACCTCTCCAGATCTTAGAACATTGAATAATAGGGTTGGAGGGGACCTTGGAGGTCTTCTAGTCCAACCCTCTGCTAAATCAGGAAACCCTATATCATTTCAGACTAATGGTTGTCCAGTTCCTTCTTAAAAGCCTCCAGTGATGGAAACCTACAACTTCTAGAGGCAAGCTGTTCCACTGGTTAATTGTTCTCACTGTCAGGAAATCTCTCCTTAATACCAGGTTGCTTCTTTCCTTGGTTAGTTTCCATCCATTATTTCTTGCCTTGCCTTCTGATGCTGTGGAAAATAGGTTGCCCCCTCTTCTTTGTGGCCGTCCTTCAAATATTGGAACACTGCTATCTTGTCACCTTACTTCTTTTTTCCCCAGCCTAGACATACCCAATTCCTGCAGTGTATTTCTAAGAGGAAAAATGTTATATCAAACATGGGCTCTGCTAACTTTGCTTAAGCTGGTAAGCCTGATAATGCTACATTAAATAATTCAGGTACACAAACACATCCTCCAATCCAGTCCATCACTACAGGTTTTCAAGAAGAGACTGGACAGCCATTCTTCTGAAATGGTATAGGGTCTCCTGCTTGAGCAGGAGGTTGGACTAGAAAAGCTCCAAGGTCCCTTCCAACCCCATTATTCAATGTTCTAAGAGGTGGAGAGGTTTAGTAGATAGAGATGCCCTGGACCATTCTAATTTAAAGATCATCCCATATAACCATGATGGCGAACTTATGGCACTCGTATCACAGATGGCATGCCATTTGTGCTGGCATGCAAGCTGCAGGCAAATTTACCTCACTGTGCATGTGCGTTGCCCCCAGCTGATTTTTGGCTGGTTTGACAGCTTTTTCGGCCTCCTGGAGGTTTGAAAAAAGCCTCTGTAGGCTTTGCAGGCCAAATAATAGGCCTTTGTCACTTCCTGTAATACCGGAAGTAATGAAACAAGCCTATTATTCGGCCTACAAAGCCTACAGAAGCTTTTTTCAAGCCTCTGGGAGGCTGAGAAAGGCCTCAAACTGGCCGAAAATCAGCTGTGAGGGATAGTGCAGGTAAGGCAGTGGCTGGGGGATTGCATGCGCATGCGCAGGAGGCAGGGGGGCATTGCCTTCTGGGTGCTGGCACGTGGGCACATACGCACCGGCACACACACAATTTTAGGCACAGGAGCCCAAAAAGGTTAGCCACCACTGCCATATAAGATGGAGGAGAGGTGTGGTTTTGTATTTCAGAGGGCAAGAATAGAAAACAGTGAATAGCAATGACTAAGACTGCAATAAACTCTCATTCTTTTTGCTTTTCCAACTACACCACGATGTATTCCTTTTTTCAAGCTGGGGATTTAAATGCTCAGAACAGTGCTATTTTATTACCATTTTGTATTCTAATTATGCTTTCGCTCTACATTTATTGATTAAACTTTGCATTTTGAGCACCCCTTTTTCATGTGGAAGAGGGTGATTTAAAAATCCTGTTGATTTTGATATTCTTAATAATAAACCGGTTTGCCAATAGGATGTAGGACTGGATAGATTTCTTCCCCCTTTCCCCCCATCCAGAAGAAGCAAGAGTCTTATTACATGTTGCATTCAACCTCATTAAAAGAGAATTCATTCCACAAGTGATGCTTACAAGAAGCAAAAGTACCACTTCACAAGCACGCTATTAGAGCTATGAAAATCAGGGTCATAAATACTTTGGCAGCCTCACGGCAGCCAATTCTTATTGCCTCTTCTGGAAAAAAAAACCCCAGTCTTCGGTTTTATCAAAAACTACCAAGTATAAATGCTTTTGAGAACCGAAGATTAATTCCTCCTTCCAGAAGGATAAAGATTGTAGTCAAATTCTATCAGACCTGTTTCGCTTGCGGCAACTCAGTTTTAAGTACAATTTTGAAGCCATCGCAAAGCAGATGGTATGAAAAGAATATCAGTAAAACGTTTCATGTAATTTTGTTGTTAGGTTAAAATTCACAACCTCATAAACCACACACAAGTTTGGTACTAAAGTGTCACACTTTTCTTTAAATAACCCGAGCCACGTATGGGTTTTCCAACTTGAATTAAAATGACAGAATGGAAATAAAACACCAACACAGTCCTGTAAAGGTCAGAGAGTTGAGGGTACCCACAGCATGCATGATTGTTCTTGACTGAGTTAGTTTGAATAGCACAGCTGTTCGTGAGGAGAAAGTTGTTCTCAGAGATTTGGAAAAAGAAAAAAGGACAGAAAAAGGAAGAGGGGAAAATTTAATCAAACATTTTGAAGAATGAACATTGACACCTCTACAGCAGTTGATGGTATGCTACCGGTTTGGCCCGGTTCAATCGACCTGGTAGTAAAAATTCCTACTGGTTCAGCCAAACCAGTAGTAAAGAAAAGTCTCTGATGATCAGCTAAGAGGAGAAAGAAGAGAAAAATCCAGGATCGGCCCTCCCAGCCACCCCTGTGTTTTTCTCTTCTTTATCCACTCAGCTGATTGGTACTACAGGCCTCAGCTGGTGTGTAGCAAGCTGCATGTGCATGATCACCAAACTGGTAGTGGAACAGGTAGGATCCCATTGTTGCTCTGCAGTGTTTGGTAATGAATAGAATTCTGCTAATATTGCCTTCAAAACCATACATCCATGATGGCAAACCTATGGCACACCTGCCAGAAGTGGAACACATGAGAGATCTCCTGGAAGAGCCCCACTGTGCATGTGCATGCACACTGCAGCCTGACAGCTGATTGTCGGGATCTGGCATGCATGCACAGGGGGCAGGGGTGCACGGGAGATGCATGTGCATTCACAGAGATGCACAGTGTGCACAGGGGTCTCATGCGCATATGCAGAGATGTGCAGCACATGGGGGGATCATGCATGCATGCGCAGAGACACATGGCATGTGGTGGAGGGGGTCACACACACATGTGCAGGGGGCGTGGGAGGGCAGCATGCATTGCCTCCTAGGTGCTGGCATGCGAGCATATGCATACGAGTGCAAGCACGCAAGCCCATGTGCAATTTTCAGCACGGGAGCCGATACAGGTTAGCCACCACTGCCATATATCATAGGAACTTCAACAACTTTATAAGGCCTCGGTAAGACCATACATGGAATACTTCATCCGGTTTCGGTCACCACAAGATAAAAAAGATGTTGAGACTCTGGAAAGAGTACAGAGAAGAGTGACAAAGATTATTAGGTAGCTGGAGGCTACGCCATACAATCAATGGTTAAGGGAAACAGGTATATCTAGTCTAGTGAAAAGAAGGACTAGGAGAAAAGAAGGACATGATAGCAGTGATCCAATATTGGAGGGGCTGCCACGAAGAAGAGGAGGCCAACCTATTTTCTAAAGCACTAGGAGCAATGGCTGGAAACTATTCAACGAGAGAAGCAACCTAGAATTAAGGAGAAACTTTCTAACAGTGAGAACAATTTACCAGTGGAACAGCTTGTGTCCAGAAATTGTGGGCACTCCAACACTGGAGGTTTTTAAGAAGAAATTGGACAGCCATTTGTCTGAAATGGTGTAGGGTTTCCTGCATGAGCGGGGGGGGGAGGGGTGTTGGACTAGAAGACCTCCAAGGTCCCTTTCAACTCTGTTATTTTGATAAAAACTGTAGCAATGATCTGTAAAATGGTTACATATCACTGGATGGATGTTAACAGAATCAAAGTCGTGGACCAAATTGTAGCTGCAAGGTGGAATAAAACAGGGAGCAAGCCAAAAAGTTGCCCAACCAAAGCTTGGTTGTTGTTGTTTTTCATCATTTCTCAATCTTGTTCGTCACTAATGGAAATGCCACAAAATGGATGTTTAGGATAGCAGATTCTTAGACCATATTGGCAGTGCACACATTTCGAATCTAGAGAGAACGCTGTCATTGGTTTTTTTTTTTTTTTTAAATGACTGCTATGGAAGTTTGCCCTAGCTGACATGCTGAGCATGTTCAATCATAACCATCCATTTTTCCAGAAGGCAGTCTGGTGATGTTGCTCCTGCCATCAAACTTGTCTTTGGAGGTGCTCCTTCGCTCTCTCTCTCTCTTTCTTTTTCTGGCAGGTTGAGACACATACAAATGGAAGCATTGATCCATGCCATCCTACTGTAACATCTTTAAGTGTTCATTCCAAACAGCCTTCAACACCAACTGTTATGGTTAGCTAGCAGCAGGTGCGGATGGCTGGGGAGAGCGAGGACTCAGATGAGGGGCCAGGGCCATTAGGGAGTGGACTGCTGCCTTCAGAGATTGTGGGGGCTGGCAGCAATGATGAGGAGGTTCCCAAGGAGCCTGTGCCAAGTGCGTGTGTGCGCTGGACTGCTCATAGGAAAGAGCAGTTACAACAGCACGGGAGACTCGGGAGTAAGACTGCAAGGTAATGGACCCTCCCTCAAGAAGATAAAAGCCAGTTGTGAAACAAATCTTCTTTGCAGAAGGCAAAGATGTTTTGAAACTACAGCCTCATGGACATTCCAGTATCCTGAGTTTATATTTGAACATTTTTGTATTGCAAATTATTTCTTATCTTTTGGCAAGCCTCGCACAGTTTGGCAAGGCTTGTGCTTATCACAGCTAATTATTTTGTAAAAGCATTACAAGGTTTTTGTTCCTTTTGAATTTGTGTTTGATTTGTCAGAAAAGGGCGTGGGCCAGAACACCAACCAAGAAGGCAGAAGGGATACTAATACAAAGCAAAACAGGATTCCAGGTCCAGAGTTTTGCTTAGCATTGGGCACCAATCAACTTCCTGCTGCAGGCATACAAAGTTTACAGCAAGCATAGTAAGACCACACTTGGAATACTGCATCCTAGTTTTGGTGCCAAAATAAGGTGTGACTCTGGAAAGAGTGCAGAAAAGAGAAACAAAGATGGTTAGGGGGCAGGAGACTAAGATTTATGAAGAATAGTTGCAGGAAATGAGTGTGGCTAGTCTAGAGAAAGCAACTCAGGATAACATGACAGCAGTGTTTCAATATTCAAGAGGCTGCCACAATGAAAAGGGTGCCAAGCTATTCTCCAAAACACCTGAGGGCAGGACAAGAAGCAATGGATGCAAACTAATCAAGGAGAGAAGCAAACTAGAGGAAGGAATTTCCTGACAGAGGAATTATTGAGTCTATCATCTGCTCCTCTATAACTGTCTGGTTTGGTCCTGCAACCCAACAGGACAGACACAGACTTCAGAGGATAATTAGGTCTGCAGAAAAAAACAATTACTACCAACCTGCCTTCAATCAAGGACCTGTATCCTGCACGAGTCAAAAAGAGGGCTGTGAAAATATCTACAGACCCCTCACATCCTGGACATAAACTGTTTCAACTCCTTCCCTCAAAATGATGCTATAGAGCCTGCACATCAGAACAACTAGACATGAGGACAGTTTTTCCCCAAACGCCATTGCTCTGCTAAACAAATAATTCCCTCAACTCTGTCCAACTATTTACAAAGTCAGCACTACTATTACTATTAATCTTCTCATCACTCCTTATCACCCATCCCCTCCCACTTGAGACTGTATGACTGTAACTTTGTCACTTGTATCCTTATGATTTTTATTGACTGTTTCCTAGTATGATTTGATTGTTTACTGTACCCTTTGACTATCATTAAGTGTTGTACCTGATGATTCTTGACTCTTGGTGAATGTATCTTTTCTTTTATGTACACTGAGACCATTTGCACCAAGACAAATTCCTTGTGTGTCCAATCACACTTGGCCAATAAAGAATTCTATTCTATTCTATTCTATTCTATTCTATTCTATTCTATTCTATTCTATTCTATTCTATTCTATTCTGACAGTAAGAACGATCAACCAGTGGGACAGCTTGCCTTCAAAAGTTTTGGGTGCCCCATCACTGGAGGCTTTCAAGAAGAGACAGGACAGCCACCTGTCTGGAATGGTATGCCATGCAGGCAGTTGGATTAGATGACCTCGAAAGTCCTTTCCAACTCTGTTATTCTCTGTTCTATATAGAAAATAAGAAACTGGTTGCATGAGTCCTCAACATTTTTCAAGTGAAAAGAAACTTTTCCAACAATTTTGCAAGGGCAGGATTCTCTTTTTGCAGTGGCATAAGCACCATGACCATAAATGAAGAATTTCCATGCAATGTTTTCTCCAGAAATAGATTGCATATCTAGGAAGGCTACTGAGATTGTGTAATTGTTTACTCGTGTTGGAATTATCATAATTAAAACAAGGCATACTACAATGACATAAAATATAAAATAAAAGATTAAAATGTGTACAAGTTAAAAGAGATCTTGCTCAGAAACTAGCAACATTAATTGCATTCTGTCATGCTTCCATGAAGTCCTTAAAGGGCACAAGTGCAGGTATACATATATGCCGTATAATATAACATAGAATAATAGGACTGGAAGGGACATTGGAGGTCATCTAGTCCAACCTCCTACTTAAGCAGGAGATTCTATATTATTCTGGGCAAATTTCTGTCCTGTCTCTTTCTTAAAAACCTCCAGTGATGGATCACCCACAACTTCCAGAAGTAAGCTGTCACACTGATAAAAAAGGCAGGGAATTCACACCTATGTCTATTGGCCACCTTGTTACTTAATTCCCTTTCATCAAGCTGAATGAAGACAACTCAGGAAGAAATGGAGAGAAATTTCAACACGCCCGACACTAGCTGCGCATTTCCAAGAAGATTCAGAGTTGTCTTTTTGCCACTTCAGTGATTTAACTCTGAGGAGCCAGCAAAGACTCTAAAACATAATATTCTGGCTACTTTTATAGGCATCTCTCCAAGAACAAATCAGGGTGATGTTCACACTGAGATGGAGACTTCGGTTAAAATAAGGACTGTTTATGTTGTTAAACTCGCTTCCTGGAATGTTGTTTTCTTTTTCTTTTTTCTTTTAATCAGACTTGCCCCTCACCCACCCCCACCCCCGACATTTTGAAGCTTGATGAACTGAAATAGAGTTACTTCTCTGTGTTTGTTTGAAGCTCTGTGTGAGCGATCACAGATCTAGGGATTTTAAGAGTCTCTTTGCTGGAGGGTTGAATTCCTGTAATTTAAGCCCTGCATAGCAGACAATCAGTATCTTTCAAGTGAACTGTTTCCTTGTCATTAAGACTTGACATTTTCAGTACATCGTGGCAGCTTCGCTGCAATAAACCTTCCCTTGGGGGACATGCTGGCTCCATTTTCAGACATGAATACCAGGAAGGGAGTGCATATGAAAAAGGAGAGGAGAAATTATTCTCCGTCAAGATAGCCACAGGAAGGGGCGGGAGGCAGAAATAAGGAGGCCGAATCTGACAATAGTTTTTGGTTTGCAAGACAACTTGGAGAGGCTGAAATTAAAAACATGAAAACCCCATAGGCTAATTTGCTGTTCCCTATCCAGCCAGAAAGTTATCAGTTTGTTTCAGTTTTTTCCCCCAAATATATATATGTGTGTGTGTGTGTCTAACTGCAGGTGTATATATGTGTACAAAGTGTGTGTATTGTTGGGGTATTTATGAATTGAAGTGCAGGAAAATGTCTCTTGGATAGGACTTTGATAAGTGCCAGGAGGAGGGAGACTGAAATTAAACTTTTAAAAACATCATCGCATTGCAAGAACGATCACAGAGGGACAATTACATTTCCTAAATAATCATCTCAGCATAAAGGTGGCCCTATTTTCAGAAGTTGGGGATGCAGTGGCTCGGTGGCTAAGATGCTGAGCTTGTCGATCAGAAAGGTTCAGAAGTTTGAATCCCGAGCACCATGTAACAGAGTGAACTCCCGTTACTTGTCCCAGCTTCTGCCAACCTAGCAGTTCGAAAGCATGTAAAAATGCAAGTAGAAAAATAGGGACCACTTTGGTGGGAAGGTAACAGCATTCCATGCACCTTCGGCATTTAGTCATGCCAGCCACATGACCACAGAGACGTCTTCGGACAGTGCTGGCTCTTCTTTGGCTTTGTAACGCAGATGAGCACTGGCCCCTAGAGCCAGAAACGACTAGCACATATGTGCGAGGGGAACCCTAAGTTCGCAACCCTAAGTTCTACACCTGTAATAAATTTGTTTTCTTTTTGTGTTGTACAGATAACCTTCAGAAAGTGAGGGGAACTGAATGTCAACTACAAAGATACCCCTTTGGACTTTTTAGCTGCCAGAAAAAGGGAGTGGGGGTAAACAAGGCATTCTTGAAATGCCTAATTAATCACTGCGGCAGCCCAAAGTTGTTGGAGCATAAGAAGGTTATTGGAGAGCATGATGGATGACTCTTGGAGACTGATGTATCCTATTGGAGAAGTCACATCCAGGGGGTGGGGGAAAGACCAGGTTCAAGGGGGAAATGTACGATGTTATTTAGTATCGGCTGCACCCAGCCACGCGCCAACATGGCAATTTCTAATAAACCAATTCACTTTTTCTGAGATGTGGCTAGAGACTTTTGATTTGAATGAGGGTGGATTGTTGGAGCTCTGATACCTTTAACTTTACCTTATTTTCAGAAGAGTCATCTTAAAAGAACGATGCAACTTGAAAGAGTCACTAGATTGGGTAGCCCCAATGAGCTCCTGAGCCCTGTATCATAGCTACAGAACACAGAATAGTCTTCTAGTCCAACCTTCTGCTCAAGCAGGAGGTTCTAGACCATTCTGGACAAATGACTGTCCACTATTTTTTTTATATACAACACTGGAAACCTTTTGTGATGTAGAATAACAGAATAATAGGGATGGAAGAAACCTTGGAAGTCTTCTAGTCCAGATCCTTGCTCAGCCAGGAGACCTTATACCTTTCCAGACAAATGACTGTTCAGTCTCTTCTTGAAAACCTCCAGTGGTGGAGCACCTGCATCTTCTGGAGATAAGCCATTCCATTGATTAATTGTTCTCACTGATGGGAAATTTCTCTTTAGTTTTAGATTGGATCTCTCTTTAAAGATCATCCACCTGGTACTTCTTGTCCTGCCCTCAGATGTTTTGATAAGTAAGTCAATGCCTTCTTCTTTGTGACAGCCCTTCAAGTATTGAAAGACTGCTATCATGTCACCCCAATCCTTCTCTTTGTTAGACCAGGCATACCCAGTTCCCTCAACCATTCGTTATATACTTTAGCCTCCAGTCCCTTACCAGTTGCCACTGTATCTTTCCTAAGTTTGTAGTCCCAAAATTGGGTGGCACTTTACATACAAATTCAAATTACAAATTAAATGTATATGTACATTTAAACCTTTATTTGCAACCATAGGTTTTAGTAGAATTAATAAAATTGCAGCAATCCTTAGTTTCATACATCCTCTCTCATATTAGCAGCACTATTTGTCAGGATATATTTTCATATCTTCCTTGCAGCCACTGCAAATTTATAAATTTAATTAATTGTATAGTTTAATAGTTGCAGCCCAAGCCAACTTAGGTTGATTTTGAGAAGGGAAGCAAGTGAAGGGACTTGCTTGGTGCTAGGATGGGAAATCATCTGAAAATCCAAGGATGGAGACTAGACAAGGGGATCATAAAACATTTTGCAAAGGAAGATAATGGTAAATCATATCCACATTGTTGCTATGGAAACTATAGGACTTGTTCATGATGTTGGAGGAGTCAATCCAGTGATGATGAGCTACAGAGCAGAACATGTTCACCTCTGAAGAGGGCAGCCACAGTTCCTGGTGAAATGACAAGATAGACAATAGTAACACCTCAACCTATTATCCCAAAAGCTCATCACAATGAGAGATTTTCTCTTTGGAAATCATCTAGCCCCTATTCCTCAAACACAGGGGAAAAAAGAACTCACCCCATGTAAAAGAAAACTGGTCAAATACAGAAATTGTAAGAATAAGATTAAGGTTGTAAATGGGAGAGAGAGAGTCTTCTGGGTTGCAGATCCTACTCCATCCTTAATTTTGAACAAAAGGTAATGTTGTTCCCCTGATTAATTGTTCTAACTGTTAGAAAATTTCTTCTTAATTCTAGGTTGCTTCTCTCCTTGATTGGAGAAATTTCTCCTTAATTCCAGATTGGATGAGCTTCCACCTCTTTAATGAGCTTTTCCTGCCCTCAAGGGCTTTGAAGAATAAGTCAACCCCTCCTGTCTGTGAAAGCCCCTCAAGTACTTGAAGACAGCTATCACGCCTCCTGAGCCTTCTTTTCAGTAGGCTAAACACACCTAGTTCTCTTAGTCATTCATCATACAGTTCAGCCTCCAGCCCCCTAATCATCTTTGTTGCTCTTCTCTGCACTCTTTCTAGAGTCTCCACATCTTTTTTACATAGTGGTGATCAAAACTAGATGCAGTATTCCAAGTGTGGTCTTATCAAAGTATTTTATTTATTTAGCGTATGGCAAATACATGGGCTTATAGTGGTTCAAATGTTAATGTCCAGTCCAACCAGCCACTCAAGGACTGGGTGGACTATGTTGAAAAAGTCAGACATTTGGGCCGGTGTAAACTCTTGATGGACATTCGGACACAATGTGATGAATATTTTGTCGAGGAGCACCACAGTCACACTGAGAGGTAGAGACAAGACCCCACTTAAACAATGAGTCCTGGCAGACACCATGTTGGGTACATTGACCAATGCTGGTGATCTGTTGCCATGTATTTAGAGAGCCAGGAGCTCTACAAAGATGTCTGGCTGCCAACTGCCATTAACTGCCAATTCTTCAATGTAGTCTGGCTGCCAGTTGTTGCTAGTCATTTAGTTCACACTACCGTGCTCTATAGGTTGCACCATGAGGAGGCAAACTAGCATCACACTCCGCCAAGGCATGATAAAGTGGTACTAACACTTTGTGTGATCTTGATTCGATCCCTCTGTTAACAGAGCCTAGGACTGTATTGGCTTTTTTGCAGCTGCAGCACACTGCTCGCTCATATTTAAGTGATTATCCACTTGGACTCCAAGATCCCACTCAGTTGCTACTGTTGAGCCAGGTGCTACCTATCCTGTACCTGTGCACCTGGTTTTAACGACAAGACTCTCCTATCTAAACCTTCTCTAAGTTTTATCCAGCATATTTTAAATGATGCAATGTTGGTACATATTTTTCACATTGTTGTTGCCTTTGCCTACTTAACCGTTCCTTTAATTTGCTGTATTACATCCCTGGAAGATGATATATGGAAAATGGTATTGAAAGGACATATTGACATGAATCAATCTAACCTTTGCTCTTTGCTTCTGTTAAAGAAGTTGCTTGTACTATTTTGTTAAGGATGGGAATCATTCGTTAGGAATTCACTCTGTAAGAGAATTGTATCCTTTTCTATCTGGTTTCTTGCCTCTGCAATTTGCTTCAGAGCTAGGCACATCCTTGTAGACAATTCCCAGGAACATCCTGCTCCATAGATAAGGGAGGGGGGCTGCCTAGGAGCAGGAACACACAAGGACAAGGGATACTGTGTAAAATAACAAAGTATGGACAGAGCACGCTCCATGGATAAGGAAGGGGAGGGCATGGGCAAGACATTGCCCACATTGAATAATCAACCTTAGTCTCTGATTGGATAAACTTTCTATCCAATCAGAGCAAAATGTATGTAATACTCTGAGCCACGCTTGCAGGTGTGGCTATTCCTTACATGCATTTTGTCTGTAGGTTTTGGACATAGTATTTACCTGGACTTTTTGCTTTGGCCAAAGAATAAAATAGCTGTTATTTTTGCAAACCTCATCTCGAGTCTCACTCTTTGGCATTTTCAGTGGCTCGGGGAAACTTCTGGGACCTTACAGTACAACCAAAAGGGGTGTTAATTTAATCCATGGTTGTACCTGCAGAAGGGGTCAAAAACTCAAAATGATGACTATGACCACGTCATCCAAGTAAGTTGCACTTTAAAATGGGGTGAATCTACATTTATCTTTGACTGGAAACCCAGTATAGATTTTTTTTTTGCTGAAAAAGAGAAAAAAATGGACTTGTGATTTATGAGTAGGAAGATTAGAAAGAGTAGCTTATGGAAGGAAGAAGATTATGATGTAACCTTAGAGACAAGGGGTAAAATATAAATAACCGCTGTCAAACAGATGGAAAGCCACATCTTTATAATCTTTCCTTTTTCTTTCTATTTCTTTTTTCTACAGTTAGTCCTCGACTTATGACTACAATTGAGCCCAAAATTTATGTTGCTAAGCGAGACATTTTTAAGGGAGTCATGCCCCATTTTATGACCTTTCCTGCTACAATTGTTAAGTGAATTAGTAACATTGTTAAGTGAATCTGGTTTTCCCATTAACTTTGTTTGTCAGAAGGTGACAAGGGGATTACATAACCCTGGGACACAGCCACGGTCGTAAATATGAGTCAGTTGTTAAGAATTTTAATTTTGATCACATGACCACGGGGATGCTCCAATGGTTATAAGTGTGAAAAATGGTCGTAAGTCACTTTTTTCAGTGCCCTTGTATCTTTGAATGGTCACTAAATGAACTACTGTAAGCCTGTAAGCCTCCCCGAATTTTCTTTCTTACATTCCCTGTTCCTTCTTTTTTTCTTTTGTTTCCTTTCTAATATGTGTATCTTATTAAAAAAAATTCAACAAATTCCATTTTAAAAATAAATAAGCGACAATCACATAGGTTCATAAGCCATCTTTGCTAGTTTGACTCTCCAATCCCCCTTTTCTTTCCCTTCCTGAACACCAGAGGTGGCATTCAGCCAGTTCTGACAGGTTCTGGAGAACCAGTAGTGGAAATTTTGAGTAGTTTGGAGAACTAGCAAATACCATCTCTGACTGGCCCCGCCCCCATCTCTTCCCTACTTCCCATTGAGTCCCAGCTGATCGGCTGGGTCTTCTTTGGTTGCCCTGCACAGGAGAACAGAGCTGGAAAGCAGGTTAGTGGGGTGGGGCGGGAATGGGATTTTGCAGTATCCTTCCTCTGCCGTGCCCACTAAACCATGCCCACCAAGCTACACCCACCAAGCCATGCCACGCCCACCAAGCCACAGATCCAGTAGTAAAAATGTTTGAATCTCACCACTGCTGAGCATGCTCCTATAAAGACACAATTCAACAATCAATCTGTTTTATCTCAGCTTCTTGGGATGTGAGATAAAAAGTTGGCTGTTTTGTTTTGCTTTAAAAAAAGAAAGAACAGAAAAGAAAGCGCATGTAGGGAAGAGAATATATCAGGATTTTCTGGAACAGGTTTGTAATCACTGTGTAGTTAAATTAAGAAATGTGTTATACTCGCTGCCAATTAGCTCAATTAAAGGGAGCATATGAGGCAGTCCTTGGGGAAGAGATTTCCCCGGTTGAGCGGAGCCCAGTCTGGGAAAAAAAGAAAGAAAAAAGCAGTTTCCTAACCATGAAAGATTACAAAAGGAAGCAAAAAGAAGATAGGCAAAGACAAGAATGGACAGATTTGATTTAACAAAATTGGAAGGTGAATTTAAAGGAGCACGATGATGGCTGCAGAATGAATATTATTAAGATGAAGGCATACCTAGAGATACTTTGACAAAATGAAATATCCGTGCAGCTGCTTGCGGTGGATTTAAACCATTTTATTCCTTGTGCGGAAAACAATGTGATGGGCTGAAATATTTCCTACAAGGAGGCCGAGCAAAGATTCACTTTAAAAAAAATAATTCAGTGCTTTTTCCCCTCACATTTTGACAAGTTAGCATCAATTTTTCCAAACCTTGCTTCCACTGTACTCATTCTGAATATGGGTCATAATACAGGATGTGTAAGGACCTGCCTCTCCTCCTTACTCAAGAAAGTAAAGACTCTTGAAACTTTGGCATTTCAAAAGGAACCTTTTATTGAGCAGGAGTGATAGCAAGACAGAAGAAAGCAGATTCTGAGTTCCCTCAGCAATAAAGTTAGATAAAGGCATTAGTAACCCCTCCCTTCAGTCCAGTGTGGATTCAGCCAATCCACAGGTGTGGAGATCAGAAGTGGGATTCATCTGGTTCGGAATGGTTTGTGCAAACTGGTTGTTAAATTTACATCTGATTTGACGAACCGGTAGTTGAACCAACTGGCTGGACCCACCCACCCCTCTCAGGAGTTTCCACGCAGCCTGTTGTGGATGCAGGTAAGTGCAGGGTCTGTGTGGAGGCTCTGGGAGAATGAAAAACAGCCCTCCCAGAAGTTCTGGAAGTCCAGAAATGGGCCTGTTTCCGGCTTCCGGAGGGCCATTTTTTCCCTCCCAGAGGCCGGAGCCTGGGGAAGGTGAAAAATGAGCCTCCCAGAACTTCCAGTAGGCCATGCCCACAATGGCCACACCCACCCAGCAACCAGGCAGAGAAACGGTTGCTGGGATTGTTGAATCCCACCCCTGGTGGAGATGTTATTGTAACGGCTGTCCTGAGAACCTGATAAGCGTGCGTTCTCCGCGTCATCTTCTGCCGCCTTTCGAAGTGAAACAACCCACATGGCCCTCCCCCTTTATATTCCCCAACAGGTGAGAAAATCCCAGGGTGCTTAGGTGCCAGGATAAAAGTTACACAATAGCAGTTGTAGAAAGTAGTAATTAAGTAATACTTTCAGGGTCCCCCCCCCTTTCCCCAGTTGAATGGCAGTTCATGCTAGGGATCTGACAGGATGTCTCTGTGTTGATGTTCATTTCCTGATTTAATCAAAGGAGTTAAACTAGCTAATCAGGAGTGAGATAAAAAATAGGATGGTTGAATGTCTATGGAGTTTCTCAGTCATCCGAGTCATGGTTGTCCTAAAGGTGCTTTTTTCAAGAGGCAACTAGACTTTCTGTTTTTTCTTCTTTGAAGACGTTTTCCTTCTGATCCAAGAAGCTTCTTCAGCTCCGACTGGATGGTGGGGAATGGAACAAAGGGGGAGGGATACGACATTGTCTACCTCCAATCTACCACACAGTCCTTTCAACAGTTCCAAGCGGGCACCATACCCATTTGCACCACTCAGGTGACCCTGATGACACAGATAAACCCCCAGGTGCCCTCAATGACTTGCTAAAAGAATGCAAATGACCAGCTGTCTGCAAGGAGAATAGGTCCTTCCATTCCCCACCATCCAGTCGGAGTGGAGGAGGCTTCTTGGATAAGAAGTGAAAAGTGTTCAAAGAAGAAAAACCAAAAAGTCCAGTTGCCTTTTGAAAAAGACAGTTGTAGGCCCTTCCTCCTAGAGCAACATCCCCACAGAGTATGGATGGCATTCCTTCTCCAAGTCTCTTAAAGAGATGGCTTTTCCCCCCAGATCTGGAGTCAAGGCATTTTTGCAGCCCCCGCCAAATCTTTTTTTGAATATCATGGCTTCCATTTCGTCTGTTTCTTTAATTATGTATTTTGAACACTGGAAGTTGCCCAGGGTCATTTTTTTTAGAAGCTGGTCAGCTTCAAAACCCAGTCAATTAATTGTTAATTGGTTAACCCAGGAAGTTAATTCATTAATTTTTAATTAATGAAGTGACCAAGAGTCAAGCTCAGTTCAAATGAGATTTTAATATATTTCAGATGGAAATATTTCTAACAATTAGAAATTATCCATAATACATCACCCCTGATTTGCACCCCTTGTTTTCATTCCATTCTTTCTGTTCTGTTCTGTCCATTCCATTCCATTCCATTCCATTTTTTCTATTCCGTTTCTTATTCTATTCTATTCTATTCTATTCTATTCTATTCTATTCTATTCCATTCCATTCCATTCCATTCCATTCCATTCCATTCCACTCCACTCCACTCCACTCCACTCCACTCCACTCCTGTATTGTATTGTATTGTATTGTATTGTATTGTATTGTATTGTATTGTATTGTATTGTATTGTATTGTATTGTATTGCATTGCATTCTATTCTATTCTATTCTATTCTATTCCATTCTTTCTATTCCATTTTTGTTTCTGTTTCTAATTCTAATTCTAACTGTATTCTATTCTAGGAAATAGGAAGAGGAAAGTGTATTGCATATATTTACTGCCTTGAGTTATTTATAAAAATAATACAGGCTGAATATAATCAATCAATCAAACACACAAACAAACAAATAAATTTTTTGGTCTTTCTTCTCAGCATGCCAGACAATTTCTTTCTCTATTTGTGTACTGCTTCATAAAGTTCTAAAATTGGAAGGGGCCTAAAAGGTCCCTGAGATTCACCTCCTGCTACATGTGGGAATCAAAATTAAAGCCTCACTGATAGTGGTGAGGCATCCTTTTAAAGAGAACATTACAAGTGCATTACAAGGGCAAGAACATGACACACAGTGGTGCGATTCAACTGGTGTAACAACCAGTTCGGTGAGTGCATGCAAAGTGCGTGCTCACAGCATTTAGAAAAGACCATTATGAGCTATTGTTTTTCACCCACAGACAGAATCTTGCCAAATCAAAGCAACTACAGTATTGCATAAGTACAGCTATACCATGGCAAAAGCTAGGGAGGAGTATTTTTTATCTTCCTTCTGCTGACCAAGCCTTTGTCCAAGATTTGATACTTCTTTGCCAGTTGTGCGATTCAAATGGTATAACAATCGATTCGGTGAATGCGTGCTTCACGCATGCATCCAACATTTTAAAAAGAAAATTTTTAGCTATAATACTTACCTTCTGCTGCAGCCCCGGTGAGTGAAACAGCTGATGTGTGACAAACTGTTCTGCCACGCCAATCAGCTGTGCTCAAAAACAAGGAAATAAAGCACAGGAAAATGGCAGGGGTGGGTGGGTGGGGCCAAATGATCGCCAGAACTACCGGTTCACCCAAACCAGTCCGAACTGGTAGAATACCACCCCTGATTACACATCTCTGCCTATAACATTTCTTCACCCCGACTCCAACAAATTTGCCCACAAAATGTAGGCGAACTTTCCGATGGGGCCTGGAAATCCTGACATTGTATTTATACATTACGCTAGGCTAACAAGGTTATGAATGGATTGTTATCTCCCCATACAGAATGCATCAGATACGTTTCTCTTTCTGAGGCTCTGGTTTTGATCACCAAGGAGCAGCGATCAGATTGCAGCGAGAGTTAAACAGCATTTAGACTGGCCCCTTTGAACAAATTTAACCAGGTGCCTTTTCTGTGACAGCACGGAACTGGATGTCTTTCGAAATGCTCTGAATTATTTTCCCTCACAGTCATGGTAATAAGACTTCTAGATAAGCATAAAGTATCTAATATTCAACACTTGCAGCAGTGATGACTGGAGCTCCTCTGGAAATACTTGTGTTTTAAAAGTTAAAAAGCAAAGGGGCAGAGAGAGAGCAAGTGAGAGTAAGAGATAGAGAGAGACAGAGACAGAGAGCAAGAGAGAAAGTGAGAGTGTGTGAGAGAGACAATAAAAGGGAAAGAGAGAGACAGAAAGAACATGCAGTTAGAGAAAATATTGGCTTCTTATTTCCAAGTTACAACTGGTTTTCAAGAAAATTACATATACTCATTAGAGAAATGTTTATGGGGAATGCGGACAAAAGATAATGCATGTGTCATGACTACCATCATTTCCCCACTATAATATACTATAACACCCTAATTTTTCGATCATAATCCTTATGACACTTTTTGGTTCTAGCTCTGCTGACTTATGCCAGTTATAGGAAAGTAGTTTTCTTGTCACTAAATTAGCCTAACATATCTACATTTTTACAATTTTCCTACATGGGTAGTAATGGCCAATGGTATCATGGAGGGGGTGGCCCTGGCAGCATGGATGCATTCCTTCCACCCCATTACCCATTAATCTTTGAAGACCCATATGACTTGGCTTTATAGGTAGTCCTCAACTTACGACTGATTGCTTGGCAACCATTTGAAGTTATGACAAACCTTCCCAGGGTTAGCGATGACCTGGGATTCAAACTTCTGACATTCTCTCTCCCTCTCCCTCTCTCCCCCTCTCCCTCACCCTCCCTCTCTCTCTCTCTCACACACACACACACACACACACACAATTACATTTTGGGTGCTCGCACTCAGCCTGTATTTATGGCCGTTTGCTGCATCCTGTGATCATATGACCACAATTTATGACATTTTTTGTCAGAAACTGATGTTTACTTCTGCTTTCTGGCAAAACCCCCAATGCTTTGCAGAAAACAGATTCACTTATGAACTTAACAACTGTCAAGCAAAAAGGCTGCAAAATCAGGTGCGGTCACATGGTAACCGACTTAATGACCCGTGCGACTTACAATAGCAATAGCAGTTAGACTTATATACCGCTTCATAGTGCTTTATGGCCCTCTCTACATGGATTACAGACTCAGCGTATTGCCCCCAATTATCTGGGTCCTCATTTTACTGACCTCCGAAAGATGGAAGGCTGAGTCAACCTTGAGCCGGTGCGAATTGAACTGCTAAACTTCTAGCAGTTGGCAGTGAACAGAATTAGCCTGCAGTACTGCATTCTAACCACTGTGTCATCACAGTTCTTACAATCATAATTGCAGATGTAATTACAGTCATAAATAATGGATTCCCCATATACCTTCAGGACCATCTCTTTCAGGTAGAATTGATCTATCCAGTTGCTTAACTTGACTGGAAATATTGAAGACACCTAACCTATGAGAAGTGACATCCAGAAGCATTTCCTGTGTTGGTGCTCATTTGGTGGCATTGCATCCCACCAGTGGTTAAATTGATTCCAAAACTGTCTTCTTTTCAGAACATCACTAGGACAGAGTTTCTCCTCAATGCCTTGAAGTTTGAGATTGTCCAATGTAAACAATTTAAATTGTTGAAAGAAAACAGACCTAATAAAAGAGGTGGAGTTCCATTGTATGTAAGAAATGACTGCACCTCTACAGAAATGCAATAAACCAAATATGAAAACCTTCTTGAATACATTTGGGCTAATATGAAAGGGAAAAAGAATGACATTGCAATGGCTACAGACAACCCAACCAAACAGAAGAAATAGATGAACAGTTTACTAATCAGGTAGCTAAGGTGAGTAGGAAGCACAGTACAGGAGCAGTAAAGGAGAACTTTAATTATCCTGACATCAACTGAGAGACACACTCTGCACCAAAGAGGGAGATCACACAGGTTCCTGATGAACCTAGAAAACAACTTTGTCACCCAAAAGGTAGAGGACGGAACTAGAGAGTAAGCTACACTGGACTTAATTCTTACTAACAAAGAGGAAATGATAGAAGGGGTTGAAGTCATGGGAAGAATGACCATGTCATATTGAAGTTCAACATAATCCAGGCATCTGGAGGCTTGTAGCATGCCATCTTCATTATGATTATTATTTTTAATATTCTTTTCATTCTTGTTTTTTTGACGATGCTGACTTTTTAATTGTTTCTGGTTTTAGTTTTTTATTAATATAAACTGCCATGGGCTTCAGCAATGAATCAAAGAAATAACTATTATCTCTGCTAGCAAAAGGGCAGGCATAGTTAATTCAATTGCAATTTACAATTGCTTCTTTCAGCAGGAAGTGAGGTCAACCATTGCAGGACTTCGAACGTGTTCCATGAATTTATTTCGGTTTATGTAGCTCAACGTATCAATAAGACAACAAAGCCAGGAATTAACATTTTCTACATGGCCTCCAGAACATATTCATTTATTAGTTCAATTTGTAAGTTGCCTAAGTGACTGTAGATGCCATACACATATTAAAACAAGAAAACAAGTAGAAAACAGTCATTAAAAAAGGTCCTATATTACTATATCAGAAAAGACCCAGAATCAAGGAACAAAATGTCAATATCACAAAAAGGTCAGAAAAATGCCCCCTTTTCCAGGATCTGTTCAAAGAAACCATGTTTCCAATGGCTATTTAAACACACCCAATAAGATAGCCATAGCACTTAGACTTATATACCACTTCACAGTGCTTTGCAGCCCTCTCTAAGTGGTTTACAGAGTCAGCCTATTGCCCCCAGTGATTTGGGATCCTCATTGTACCCACCTCGGAAGGATGGAAGGCTGAGTCAACCTTGAGCCAGTGAGGATCAAACCTCTGGCAGTGGGCAGAATTAACCTGGAGATCTGTGGATCTTATAAAGTGCTTGTCCATCATCTTTCACACAGATACAAAGGCATCCTTCCTCCACATATTCCTTCCAAAATCTATCCTGGTTCTCCACTGGAATCAAGACAGTCTTTTTTCCCTGGCCCCCAACTCCATTATAAATGCTTCACTCTTTGGAAGTCTATCAAGCTCCTATTTCTTTTTAGTAGGGGTATTGTATATATGGCACCATTTAGTGTGTTGCCCTGCCTTCTACATTCCATCTTCAGCATTTCTAAAAGCGCATAGAAGCTTTGCTGTATGGCAGCCCAACCATCATGCAACCTTCCAATATAGAACATAGAAGGTAGAATGATGGTTGGAAAGGACCTCGGAGGTCTTCTAGTCTAACCCCTTGCTTGAGTACTATTCTGGACAAATGGTTGTCTAACCTCTTCTGGGAAAACTCCAATGAAGGAGCACCCAGAACTTCTGGAGGCAAGTTGTTCCACCTATTAATAGCAATAGCACTTAGACTTATATACTGCTTCCCAGGGCTTTACAGCCCTCTCTAAGTGGTTTACAGAGTCAGCATCATGCCCCTAACAATCTGGGTCCTCATTTTATCCACCGTAGAAGGATGGAAGGCTGAGTCAACCTTGAGTCAGTCAGGATCGAACTCTTGGTAATGGGCAGAGTTAGCCTGCAACACTAACTAGAAGGATGGGAGGCTGAGTCAACCTTGAGTCAGTCAGGATCGAACTCTTGGTAATGGGCAGAATTAGCCTGCAACACTAACTAGAAGGATGGGAGGCTGAGTCAACCTTGAGTCAGTCAGGATCGAACTCTTGGTAATGGGCAGAATTAGCCTGCAACACTAACTAAAAGGATGGGAGGCTGAGTCAACCTTGAGTCAGTCAGGATTGAACTCTTGGTAATGGGCAGAATTAGCCTGCAACACTAACTAGAAGGATGGGAGGCTGAGTCAACCTTGAGTCAGTCAGAATCGAACTCCTGGCAGTGGGCAGAGTTAGCCTGCAATGCTCCATTCTAACCACTGCATTCTAACCACCACAGCTCAGTTCTGTGGTGAGAAAAGTAAGATCCTGCACTTAGGCAGGAAAACAGAAATACAGAAGTACAGACTAGGCAGGAGCTGACTCGACAGCAGTAATTGCAAGAGGGATCTATTGTAGGTGTCCCAATGGACCACCACTTAAGTATGAGCCAGCAGTGTGTTGCAGCTGCCAAGAAAAAAAGGCAGTACAGTCCTAGGCTGCATCAACAGAGGGACAACATCAAGATCATGAGAAGTATTAGTACTGCTTTATACTGATCACACTTGGAATACTACATCTAGTTGTGGTCACCACAATGCAAGAAAGATACCGAAAGCGTATCAACAAAGAAAATAAGGGATTTGGAGGCTATAAACCCTACAATGAACAGTTACGGGAACTAAGTATGTCTACTCCAACAAAGAGGACTATTAAAGGTGACATGATAGCTGTCTTCCAGTACCTGAGGGACAGTCAGAGAGAAAAGGGGATTGACTTATTCTCCAAAGCTCCCGAGGCAGTGGTGGGCTGCAAATTTTTTAGCAACTGGTTCTCTGGTTGGGTAAGCATGGCCAGTTGGTGATGTGACTGGGTGGGTGACATCACTCATCACACCCAGCCCCGCCTCCTGGCCCCTCACCTCATAGGAACAGGTAGGATTCAGCTGGTTGGAGCTAATCCCATCACTGGCTGGCCCTGCCCCCGCCCGTTTTTTAAAAATCTGTTTTTCAGCCTGTTTGGGGGACATTTTCAGGCCATTTTTGGGCCATTTTCAGGCCTTTTTTCCAGCCAAAATTGGCCTGAAAATGGCTCAAAAACAGCCCCAAAGCCAGCCCATTTTTCGGGCTGCTTTCAGGCCATTTGGGGAGGCTTTTTCAGGCCATTTTCACCCAAAAATGGCCAAAAATGACCCGAAAAACAGGGGGGCAAAGCCAGACAGTGGTCCAATTTGCCGGTTCTCCAAACCACACAGAATCAGAACAAGGGGTTCAGGTGAACCCGTCCAAACCTGCAGCAGCCCACCTCTGACCTGAGGACAGGACAAGAAGTAATGGATGAAGGCTCATTAAAGAGAGTTCCAACCTGGAACTTGGGACAAATTTCCTGTCAGTGAGAATAGTTAATCAATGGAACAGTTGGCCTCCCCAAGTTGTGGTTGCTCCGTTGTTTGAGGTCTACAAGAAAAGATTGGACAATCGTTTCTCTGGGATACAAACTCCTGGCCATGATGATTCTAAGATTGGGGCCAAACAGACTTTTATGGTTTGGAGAAAAGAATCTATTCTACAAGGTGGACACAAAGAAAGATGCGCGAATAGTTCTCATAGAATCATAAATGCAAGTGCAACTAGCAACTCAGTTGCCAGTATGATCCACTGCATGAAGTCCCAGTTCTCTTTAGCTCATGGTGAGCAACTCCTTGTTCTCCCAACAACCTCTGGTGCTGTGCAGATGCAACCAGTGACTCCAGCAGACTAGAAAGTGGAAATCTGTTCCTTATTCTTAGGAAATCAAATTGAAAAAGGACAAGTACTCTACCTGACTCTGTAGTTTCTTCCCCAAACCCCCAAAACATTAACCTTAGACTGTCTACTATTGACCTCACCCCTTTCCTAAGGGGTCTGTAGGGGGTGTGCATTAGCGCACCAAAGTGAATTTTCCTGGCTGGTTTCAGACTGGTTTGCAATCTGATTCACCCTATTTCTCATTCAAAACCTCTACTGTGATATCATCCTGTCTTTCAAAGATTACATGTAGGGCTAGGCCTGGGGAGACACAAAATAATTATGGTTCCAAATAAAATATTTTTTAGAATAAAAGACTGGTCCAAAGAGAATTTATATCTCAAATGACAGTGAATAAAGCAAGGCTGAGTGCTCACTCCCTCTCTCTCCCTCTTTCTCTCTCTCCCTCTTTCTCTCTCTCCCTCTTTCTCTCTCTCCCTCCCTTCCTCTCTTTGTCTCTCTCTCTGTCTC
The DNA here is from genome assembly GCA_009733165.1 of Naja naja. Taxonomy (NCBI): domain Eukaryota; kingdom Metazoa; phylum Chordata; class Lepidosauria; order Squamata; family Elapidae; genus Naja; species Naja naja. The sequence continues at coordinate 4,887,700 of CM019164.1, read as the reverse complement.
TGTTTCTGTCTGTCTGTCTGTCTCTCTCTCTGTCTCTCTGTCTCTCTCTGTGTGTGTCTCCCTCTCTGTCTCTCTCTGTGTGTGTCTCCCTCTCTGTCTCTTTCTCTGTCTCTGTCTCTTTGTCTCTGTCTCTCTCTTTCTTTCTGTCTCTGTCTCTTTCTCTGTCTGTCTCTTTCTTTGTCTCTCTCTCTCTCTGTCCCTCTGTCTCTCTCTGTCCCTTTCTCTCTGTCCCTCTGTCTCTCTCTTTGTCTCTGTGTCTCTCTCTCTTTCTTTCTGTCCCTATCGCTCTCTCTCTCTGTTTCTCTGTCTATGTCTATGTCTCTCTCTGTGTCTTTGTCTCTCTCTCTGTCTTTGTATATATATCTCTCTCTTTCTGTCTCTGTCTCTTTCTCTGTTTCTCTCTGTCTCTCTCTCTGTGTCTCTGTTTCTCTGCCTCTGTCTGTCTCTCTTTCTCTCTCTGTCTCTCTCTCTCTCACACACACAGAGAACACACATTTCACAAGTAATGAAATGATATAGCTATTCAATTCAGGCTTAGCTGAAGAAAGATACTCAGGTTTCAGAATGGCTATAAAGGCTACTGAACAAACACAAGCCACAGGCAAAATTCAATTGGAAGTGGCAATCGTGTTTGATTATTACTGTTATTACAATTTCACTGAATTTTTAAAAGTTCAATGCCTTTTCAGAAGCCCCAATTATCTGCGTCAAAAGTAATGCTTTAGTGAAATACCATTGGGGTGAATGTAGAAGTGCATTCTCAGAGTCACGGTTTCTCTATAGTACTAAAGCTGGAATCTGCCAAAAAAATAGTTTCTTTGCAGTGGGAAAAGTGGTGCAATATAAAAACCAGATTATCTTTGGAGATAGTGAGCTTTCGTGGAATTTTGAAATGTGGGCACATTGAAAAAAAGCTCTCTCAGGATTCCATCCACTTTTGAGGCTAACTGCCAATCGATTTGGAGCCCATTGCTATCCTCCTGAAGTCTGACTGGTTCTTCTTCTAATTCTTCCATGTCAAATACAGTTTCATCTGAGTTGGCTTTGTACGGGTTTTGCACATACAACATTCCTTCCAGCTTTTTTAAAAAAACATAAATAAAAAGTAAGGTTTTCTAGAAAGTTAGCACCCATCCCTCTCCTAGAAGAATGAAATATTTTGAGAAATATTAAAAAGGCAGACTATTATATTTCCCCTGATGAGAAATGAAGAAATATGTTTTTTAGAGGAAGAAAGCAGCCCCCACCTTTCTTAATGGCCCTCAGCAGATGTCAGCACTTAAGAGATAAAGAGATAGATAGCTCTATTCATAAACAAATACCCTGACCCAAGATCCAACACAGGAAAAAGCCATTAAGCCACAATAGGATTTGCCCAATGCCCCTTCATTGCATCACCCTTAGAAACTTCAACCAAACTTAGCTCAGACAAACTCCTAGGATTTGTACTTTGCCTATAGAGCCAGAAAGGGCCATTACATAACCCCTATATGGCCCCATGGGAGTCTGACAACAGCCAATAGAATACATGTTCTTGCACAGGAACATGAAATCCAAGTGCAAACCCCAAATAAGGTATAAACCTCCCCTCAGTCTCAACCCCATGTGATCAGCTGCCCAGAATCACACATGCTTGGTGGTTCTGCTTCATCAATAAATGGACCCTCTTTCTAATCAGCCTCCAGCCTCCATTTTGTCTCCAGGCCTTTCTCCCAGCTTGGAACTGAACCAGACGGATATTTATTCCAACAGTTTAATAGGCAAAAAATAAAAAAACCCATCTGTGTAGGTACAGGCTAGGTGAAACTTGGCTTAATACCAGTAACTGTGAGAGGGATCTTGGAGTGCTAGTGGACAATCACTTAAATATGAGCCAGCAATGTGCTGCAGCTGCCAAAAAAAAAAAGCCAATGCAATCCTAGGCTGCATTAATAGAGGGACAGAATCAAGATCACATGATGTTTTAGTATCGGTTTACGAAGTCTTAGTAAGACCACACTTGCATCCAGTTCTGCTCACCACAATAAAAAAAAAAGATTTTGAGACTCTAAAAAGAGTGCAGAGAAAAGCAACAAGGATAATTAGTGGGCTGGAGATTAAAACATATGAAGAATGGTTACAAGAATTGAGTATGTCTAATCTAATGGAAAAAAAAACAAGGGGGGACTTTATAGTACTGTTCCAATATTTGAGGTGCTCCTATAAAGACGAGGAGGTCAAACTGTTTTCCAAAGGACCAAAAGACAATATTTATTTTATTTTTATTTTTATTACATTTATATGCCGCCCTTCTCCGAAGACTCAGGGCGGCTTACAATTTTTGGAGCACAACCCAGTGTGCTCAGCCTTCCTTCCGTTGTATATGCCTGCTTATTACTAAACGGCATTTTTACAAAGTCAGCTTATTGCCCCCAACAATCTTGGGTCCTCAATTTACCTACCCCGAGAGGATGGAAGGCTGAGTCAACCTTGAGCCTGGTGGGATTCGAGCCTACAGTAATTGTAGACAGCTGGATCTTAAGTGCAGGCATTTAACAGCCTGAGCCACCAAGGCTACATATACAATACAAGAAACAATGGTTGGAAACTAATCAAGGAGAGAAGCAACCTAGAACTAAGGAGAAATTTCCTGACAATCAGTGGAACAGCTTGCCTTCAAAAGTTATGGGTGCTTCATCACTGGAGGATTTCAAAAAGAGACTGGACAATCATTTCCCTGAAATGGTATAGGACTCCTGCTCAGGCAGATTTGATTATTTTTAGTCTTTCAGTCTGAAATCATATTTCTTTGATTAATAGTCGATGGACTGCTCCACAGTCATCACCCAGTGGGATGTCAGCAGATAACTCCTCCATCTGTTGCCTATATAAAATGTAAACAATTTGGTTACAGCACTGTCCTTACACACACACCCCTGAAATTGTGCATCAGTAGCAGACAATCGTTTCTTAATGATAAGTCCATCAGCTGTTGTCCTGGATTCCTGCAGGTTCCTAATCCATTATTTTCCAACAGTTTTCAGCCTTCCAACTCTGAACTGATGTCACCAATGATCAGTAGAACATCTTTCTTTGGTGTTTGATCTATTACTCCTTATAATCTTCCATGGAACCCAACAACCTCTTCTTCAGGATCTATTACTGGTGCATACACCTGAATAATTGTGAAACTGATTAGCTGTTCCCGAATTCTGATGGAAATTATTATGTCACTGACAGGGTTATATCTCATTACAAATGTAGTGATAGGTTTTGAAATGATCTTGTTTCTTTATTCTTTATGTGAGTTCATTTCAGAAGGTGATATTTTGAATTCATTTTATTGGAAATATCCCGTTCCTGTCCATTTTAGTTTGTTTATTCCAAGGAAACTCTACTTCAACAATATCCAGCTTTCCTTAGTCAATAGTATGAATATACCATGTCACCATCCTAATATTTTTAATACATGTTGAGCTTGATTTCAGTTCCAGCTACAAAAGCAATCCAATTCTAAAGGACTTAATCCAGTTGAAAGATAATTGGGGTGACGTAATAGCAGCCTTCCAATATTTGAGGAGTTGTCACACCAATTCAGTATTAGCCAGCTGCCCAAAAGAGCCAATGTGGTTCTAAACTGCATCAACAGAAGAGAGCATCAAGACCATGTGAAGTGATAGAACTGTTCTATGCTTCACTAGTGTGGCCACACTTGGAATACTATGTTCAGTTCTGGTCACCATGAAATAAAAAAAAGATGTTGAGACTCTAGAAAGAGTGCAGAGAAGACAACAAAGACAATAAGAGTCTGGAACAGTGGTGGGATTCAGCCAATTCGCACCACTTCGGGAGAACCAGTTGTTAACTTTCTGAGCAGTTTAGTGAACTGGTTGTTGGAAGCAATCATTAGGGCAGAGAACCGGTTGTTGAATTATTTGAATCCCACCATTGGTCTGGAAGCTAAACTGTATTTATTTATTTATTTATTTATTTATTTATTTATTTATTTATTTATTTATTCGACTTGTATGCCGCCCTACTCCCTAAGGACTCAGGGCGGCGAACATTAAAACAGAATAAATTTACAATAAAAAACTATTAAATAAAACAAGCCGAATACATTAAAACATTAAGAAAATTAAAACCCTCCCCGGGTCATTCCAGGCCGCCTGTTGAAACAACCAGGTCTTCAGGTCTCGGCGGAAGGAGCGGAGGTCGGGGGCCAAACGGAGATCCACGGGGAGCTGATTCCAGAGGGCAGGCTCCCACGGAGAAGGCCCTAGCCCTGGGAACCGCCCGCCGACAATGCCTGATTGACGGTATCCCAAGGAGGCCCCTCCTATGAGAGCGAACAGGGTGATCAGCAAGTGATGCTGGCAGGAGGTGTTCCCACAAGTACCATGGACCCAAGCCATTTAGGGCTTTATAAGTTGTTACTAACACCTTGAAGGCGACCCGGAAGACAACCGGCAACCAATGCAAGCCACGCAGGAGGGGTATAACATGGGAGTATCAGGATACTCCCATCACAGCTCGCGCGGCCGCATTCTGCACCAGCTGTAACCTCCGGGTCATCCGCAAGGGCAGCCCCATGTAAAGAGCGTTGCAGTAGTCGATTCTGGAGGTGATGAGCGCATGAGTAACCGTTCGAAGGGCATCTCGGTCCAAATAAGGGCGGAGCTGGCGAACCAGACAAACCTGGGCAAAAGCCCCCCTGGCCACAGCTCCCACATGCTCCTCCAAACTGAGCTGTGAATCCAGGAGGACGCCCAGATTCCTCGCCCTATCCATGGGGGGTAACACCTCCCCCCCCATGACCAAAGATGGCACATCCACTGAACACCAAGATGCCGGTAAGAACAGCCACTCAGTCTTGGCTGGGTTGAGCCTGAGCCTATTACTCCCCATCCAGGCCTGCACCGCCTCCAGGCACCGGACATCACGAGAGAGCATCACTGATCTGGTCTGGGGTGGAGATATAAAGCTGGGTATCATCAGCATACTGATGATACCTCACCCCAAAACCTCGGATGATCTCGCCCAGCGGTTTCATGTAGATATTAAACAGGAGAGGCGAGAGAACGGACCCTGAGGCACCCACGTGAGGGGCCTCGAGGCTGACCTCTGCCCCCCTGCCAACACCGACTGCGAATGGCCTGAGAGGAAGAAGGAGAACCACTGCAGAACGGTGCCCCCCACCCCCAATCCTCGGAGCCGCTGCAGAAGGATACCATGGTCGATGGTATCGAAAGCTGCTGAGAGATCTAACAGGACTAGGACAGAGGAAAAACCCCTGTCCCGAGCCCTCCAGAGATCATCCATCAGTGCGACCAATGCTGTCTCCATGCTGTGTCCAGCCCTGAAGCCCAGGTCGTTTCCTTCCAAATACATTTGGAAGCGATCCGCATATGATTCCCAGTCTTCTGCCGCTGGATCGAATGGGGCTGGTGGGTGTTCAGCGCAGCCATCTCACTCTTTTGCTTGTCTTTCACGTCGTCTTCTCTTCAGGGGAATCCCATCCTCGTCCCCAGTGTTATGTTTGCATGAAGAGTCAGATGTGAAGAGCTTCAGTGAAGAGTTTATTAGTGACTACAGCTCGAATGGACCTGTCTTGGCTGGGCTACGGCTGCTACTTATAGCCAGCAGCCGCAGTTGCCAGCCAATCAGAGTGCAGGGTTTTCCCGCACTTTTCTAACCAATCATATTTGACATTTTACAAGAACAATTCAAACTAAACCAATGACATTCAAACCTACATACATAACAGAAAGGACAAACAACAGACTCCAGGAAGCCCTTATGAAGACACAGTTGGAGAGTGTCCTTGTGTTGATACATTTCTGTGAAAAGGTTGGGTTGAAAAAAGACAAGTTTGGGTAAACTAGACAGAAAAATAAATACCAATTTTCTTGCATCTTTTTTTATAAACCACTCCGTGAAGCTGCAATTTATCAGGATGATTTATCACTAAATATATGCAGACTTGAGAAAGAGGTGCTATTGATAGATCTATGCATTCTTAGATTAAGAATAAAATGAAATTCCTGATATTTCTTTATAGGGGTGGTGGTGGGGAAACATTTGGTAGCCAATTTACTATGTCCTTTGTATACTTTGAACCACCTGAAATTATCTTAATATTTCTGTGGTCCTGCATTTTTGACTGGTTTGTTTTGCCTGCAAATGTCTAAGAGGTAATTACTTCTGGTGTCTAACATATGACAAGATTCATCACGCACTTTTGATCTATTGACCCTTTTAACAGTAGAGGTTTTTTAGAGCTAGCACATACTATCCAAAGCAATAAATCACTGGACAGGAAGGAAATGTCAAATTACAATAAAAGAATTGAGCACTCTGTGATCCTGAGGAGCTGAAGAGATAGGGGATCAACCGGTCCTTGACCCAGAAAATTTCATGAAGGAGGAGGAGAAGATACTATGGTCTTGAGATCTGGTGTGGGCATTATGTCCAGCAATACATCTGTGGAATCCAGCATTCTAATCAACACCAAAAGGCTAAGAAGGTATGCATGCCTTTTTATGGGCAAAATTTGAGGATCGAAATCATCTCAACATTTAGAGGCATATAGAGATATACTAGAATCAGTTTAGTGTAGTGGTTGAAGTAACAAGTGAGTCAATCATAGTTCTGAGAGATTCTTCAAAGAGACATCTACCAAAGCAACAGAAATACTTTTCAGAGTTTTTAGAAAAAGGGCAGAGAAGAGCAAACAGGATGATTAGGGGACTGTAGACTAAAAAATATTGGTTGAGAAAAAAGTTAAGATTGAACAGGAGTAGAAAGTTGTAGCTAGGGATTAGCTTAGAAGCAGAAACAAAATGAGACCAAGTGAGGTACTAATACTGCTTTATAAAGCTTTAGTAAGACCACACCTAGAGTACTGCATCTAGTCTTGATCATCACACTATAAAAAAGATGTTGAGACTCTAGAAAGAGTGCAGCAAAGGGCAACCAGGATGATTAGGGGACTGGAGGCTAAATCATACAATGAATGGCTGCAGGAACTGGGCATGGCTAGTCTAGTGAAGAGAAGGACCAGGGGAGACATGAGAGCTATCTCCCAATATTTGAGGGGCTGCCACAGAGAGGATGGGGTCAACCTATTTTCCAAGGCACCTGAAGTCCAGATAAGGAATAATGGATGGAAACTGATCAAGGAAAGATTCAACCTAGAAATAAGGAGAAATTTTCTGACAGTAAGAACAATCAGCCATTGGAACAACTTGCCTTTGGAAGTTGTGGGAGCTTCATCAGTGGAGGCTTTCAAGAAGAGATTGGACTACCATTTGTCAGAAATGGTGTAGATGACCTACAAGGTCCTGACTCTGTTAATCTGTTAAAAATCTGTTAAAGAGTTATGATTCTGGCAAATGGAAGGTAGCATTCATCTGATTTAAAGGCTGCACTAACTTTGAAAAAGTCGAAATGTTGGAATTGCAGGATATAGGAGGCAGTTTGGTGTAGTGGCTAAGACACAAGGTTAGGGTCATGCATGCAAGTAACACCTTTGGCATAAAGTTCAGCTAGGAACCTTGGGCAGGTCATTGTCTTTCAGTCCTGAGAAGGAGGCAATGACAAACCACTTCTTGAAAAGCCTTGCCAAGAAAACTTCATAGACTAGTACAGGTTGTCTCCAGGAGACTTGAAGGCACAAACTCCCTTTTCTCTATTTAGAAACCTAATATCCCACCTTTGTTACTTTATGAGTAACTGAAGGCAGCAAATATACCCAATATTCCTTCCTCTTCCTATTTCCCCCACAATAACAACACTGTAGTGTTGTTGGGTTGGGTTGAGATATACTCACTGGCCTAAAGTCACCCAGTTGGCTTTCCTGCCTAAGGTGAGGCTAGAATTCACCATCTCCTGGTGATTGACTCAAAGTCCCCCAGGCAGCTTTCATGCTTAAAGTGGGACTAGAACTCACAGTCTCCTGTGAGTTCTAGTCCCACTGGTGCTCTAACCACTAAACCAAACTGGCTCTTAATTGCCATCATAAATCATAGGAATGGTTGGGCCTGCAGACTGTGTGGACTTTAGTAACCAGAGCCTGATGAATTCATTGATTGATTAATTTGTAGAAGGCAAAATACCTGACTAAAGAGTAAACATTACCTATTTTTAATTAATATAAATGAAGTCAAATATACTTTTTGGGAACATAAGGCCCTGAGCACATCATTCAAAAACTAGCTGTAGCCTTCAGCCCAAAACATTGCACTCCCTATTAATCACTGTACTCTATAGGTATGCATAGTTGGATAAAAATATTAAAAAGAATATGTTCCTACATAAAAGAGTTCACTAAGCAGTTTTTTCCCTTTTGACAACCCTGTAATCCCTTATTCGGGATAGAGACAGTGCAACTGAATGGAGCTGAGCATTTACTAGCCAGATGCCCTTCCTGATGCCTATGCAAAGTTAGGAGCAGATATTTTCTCTTTGCACTCTGAGATAGAGAAAAATATGTTGCTGCCTAGAATTGAACTCCCAACCTTCAGAGTGAGAGGCAAGTGTCTTCACCTCCAATGTCAGCATTCCAACAAACAAACTACAACCTAATAAACTCCGAGATGAGCATTTCCTCAAAGTTCCATTTTATTAGAGTTATCATATTGGCACATCTGGGAAAACCCGAATCTTAGAGTTCTGGCTTTTCCCTTCTGAAAAGAAATTCAAAGGTCCATCCCCTGCACTCATCAGTCCATCACATGGCCCAATCAAACCATCACCCCAACTGGAGACATTCCTCCAGACGCTCCCCTCCAGGTGCAGGGCGATATGTCCTTGACTCTCTGAGAAAGAATGTTGTTGAGTCTAATCTTCTACTCACTATGAAATCCCCCCCTCACAAATTTCCAGGCACTAAATGTGGCAGCCTTGACAAGTAAAATATGGCTTCCAAGACTGACATCTAGACTACCACATAACACTCAGGTTTTGCTAAAGAGTAAACCAACAATAATAGAAAGGAAATTGAGAATTATGGATTGTAACTGGTGAAAGATGGATTATCATTGATGTTCTCTTGCTCTCTTTTTCCCTACAGCAAAACATGTCTCAGGGTTTCAACCATGAAGAGTTAAGACACAAGAGCAGGGACCCAAAGAAGCTTGGCCAGGGGTGGAAAGATAGGGCATGCCTTATGCCTCCTGCCAAATGGATTCCCTGCGAAAAATAAATTAAATTATAGCTATTAATTTGTAGATAGCCTTCCTATCATTCCACCTGGGTGTATTTTATGCAGGAATGTGTCCTCACAAATCTTCCATTTGTATATTTTGAACTGCATTGTAGTTGCATGCTTATTATTTTCATAGGTGTTAATGCTCACTTTGTTTTTTTCCTTTTGCTGTTGGGGAAAATATAATTTAAATCACTTCTACCTCTGTGCCACTTTTATAAGGCATTAAAGAATACAAGGATCCCCAATGTACTTAATTTTTTAAAATTCATTTTACTTCTATCCTGGCTGGGGAAGGAGTCAAATTTTTAAATGCAAGATGACATATGGCTGTTCATTATTTATACATTCTGTAGCAGACTATAAATTTTACTTTGGACGGATATCAAAGCTCCGGTGCTATTCCAGTTACAAACACATAAATCATAGTTATGGTTATTAGTCTAAATGCAATGCCACCCAAGTTCTAGATCAAAACCTTTAAAAATACTTTAAAATTGATAGCTGTTCCATAACTTATGCCTGATTTTATTAAATAAATCCATTATTACAGAGAGCTTTGAACTATTATATTTTTAGCTGGTTAAAAAAAAAGTTAAGATTGAACAGGAATAGAAAGTTGTAGCTAGGGACTAGCTTAGAAGCAGAAACAAAATGAAATCAAGTGAGGTACTAATTGCACTCTATAAAGCCTTAGTAAGACCACACCTAGAGTACTGCATCCAGTCTTGGTCACCACACTATAAAAAAGATGTTAAGACTCTAGAAAGAGTGCAGTGAAGAGCAACCAGGATGATGAGGGGGCTGGAGGCTCCCATTCATACAATGAATGGTTGCAGGAACTGGGCATGGCTAGTCTAGGGAAGAGAAGGACCAGGGGAGACCTCATAGCAGTCTTCCAATATTTGAGGGGCTGCCACAGAGAGGAGGAAGGGGTCAAGCTATTTTCCAAGGCACCAGAAGGCCAGACAAGGAATAATGGATGGAAACTGATCAAGGAGAGATTCAACCTGGAAATAAGGAGAAATTTTCTTGACAGTGAGAACAATCAACCAATGGAACAGAAGTTGCCCTCGGAAGTTGTGGGAACTTCATCACTGGAGGCTTTCAAGAAGACACTGGACTGCCATCTGTCAGAAATGGTGTAGGGTCTCTGGCTTGGGTGGGGGGGTTGGAGTAGATGACCTACAAGGTCCCTTCCAACTCTGTTAATCTGAGATAAATGCAACAGCTCTCATGTTGAGCATGATATTAGAAAAATAGAAATGCAATATAAAAACTCCATCATCTGGCAGCAAATATGGACCATCCAGCCCCCAGCCCCCAGCCCCAAGGCATCACAGTGGCTGTGGTTGCTCATCAAACACACAATAGCAGGTGTGGGGAGAACTCATTACAGGTAATCCTCAACTTAAGACCACAATCGAGGCCCAAATGGATGTTGTTAAGTGAGAAATTTGCCCCCTTTTATGACTTTTCTTGCCACATTTGTTAACAAATCACTGGAGTTCTTAAATTAGTAACTAAGTGAAATTAGTAATTAAGTGAATCTGGTTTCAAAAGGCAACTGGACTTTGGGTATTTTTTTTTTTGAAAATGTTTCACTTCTCATTCAAGAAGCTTCATTGGTTCTTGCAGGATGGTGGCAGCGATAGAAGAATTAGTTCTGACAGGATGGGGTAGTTTGGAAGGATCATATTTCTTTTCAGTCATCTGCCAAGTCCATAATAAAAAATTATTTGTATTGTTTCTTTCTTTATTATTTAACTACGTATTAAATTAAGTTATTGTGAAATAGAGCAGTTTGGTAAGATAACAGTGTACAACAGTTTGTAAGCCATTCCAACATTTTGATTATTTCAGAGTTTGTGCAGACTTTGGATCTAATAGATGCCACCTTGAATTTCCCCAGAATCATAACTCTGCAAAGTATTTCGGCTGCTTTTGTAGATTTCTCTTTAAAGAAACTCTCAGGGCTGTGACTGACATCCAATCTGGGCTGAAGAAAAATCAGAACTGAACTGGAAAAAAAAGAACTGCTTCAGGGAGCGAAAAATATTTTCAAGGCAAGCCAAAACGCTTGAGGAAAATAAGTGCCTTCTTGTAGAGCTGTTCAAATCAACTCCAGCAGTATGATTTTTTGCAGAGTTCGACTAGGATAGTATGATCTAATCCAGCCATGATTTGTGATAATGCCTTCGTGTTTAAAACCGAAATATTTAGGTTTGCACTTTGTTTGACTTTTTGTTGAACTATGAAAGGACTGGAATTCAAAAAGGTGAGTGAGAGAGAAAGGAAGAAGCATTTGCTCCGTATTAAAAGTTTTAGGGTTTGATGTTAATTTTGGCTCTTTCAGTTCCAGCTATATATGATCATGATAGCATTTGCAAGTCTAATTCGACAAGAGAGAAAGCAAAAGGTCTCTGGAGCCCAATCAAGCATCTGAGAAGGAACTTCAAAGGGATCTCCAAGTTAGAGACTTCCAAATTCAATAGGAACATGAGGCTTGGTGAGTGGAGGAAAGCTAACATTAGAAACCGAGGGCTGTGCTTTTCTCATAGATGACGATGATGATGATGATGATTGCTGTTGATGTTATTGTTATTATTGTTCTTATTGTTGTTGTTATTTTCTTTAGAAAATTACTGATATTTATGGAACCTGCCTTATTCCAAGTCACATTTTTTTTCTTCTTTCATAAGGAAGTCCTTTATGGGCAACATCATCAGCTAATCATCACATCCAGAACGGTGGAGGAATAAGGTAAAGGTTCCCGTTGCACGTATGTGCTAGTTGTTTCCAGCTCTAGGGGGCGGTCCTAATCTCCTTTACAAAGCCAAAGAGCCAGCGCTGTCCAAAGACGTCTCCATGGTCATGTAGCTGGCATGACTAAATGCTGAAGGCGCATGGAACGCTTTCCCACCAAAGGGGTTCCTATTTTTCTACTTGCATTTTTACATGCTTTCAAACTGCTAGGTTGGCAGAAGCTGGGACAAGGAACGGGAGCTTACTCTGTCACGCGGGGCGAGGAATTCGAACCGCCGAACTGCTAACCTTTCTGATCGACAAGCTCAGCATCTTAGCCACTGAGCCACTACATGCCTGGAGGAATAGGGGAGAGGAAATCCCCATCAACTAATCTGAGATTTCTAATTCAAGATGTTTCAGAACTGAATCTTCCAGAAAATTTTTTCTGTTTTCTCAGTAACACCATCTACAAATTTGGCATCAGAGACTATTCTTTCAGGAGAACAATTGTGATAGTCACTGACTAATACCTCTTCCTGAATACCCTGCGAGTCATTTTAAATTTGCAAAATTGGAGCAAAGAAATGTACAGAAAGTAAGGGTTGGACAGTTTCTTGAAGATCAGTCTTGTGCACTGTTTCTCAACCTTAGCAATGCCGAGATGTGTGGGCTTCAGCTTCTAGAATTCTGACAGTTGAAATCCACTCATGTCACCATTGCTAAAGTTGAGAAACACTGATCTAATCCAATCTGCTACCAAGTGTAAAAATCCACTACAGTATCCCTGAAAGATCTGCCATCATGTGGTTTAAGGCCACTGATTCTTCTGAAACAACTACAGTATAAACAAGTCTGCTCTATCTTTATCATGGCAGTCAAGATCACAAAGAAGTTCAATGAATCACTTGGTTTTGAGATATTTATTATACTTTACATGTTCATTAGTTTGCCTTTCTCAAAATTATCTGTCTGTCCATCCATCTGTCCGTCTGCCTGTTTGTCCGTCCATCCATCCATCCATCCATCCATCCATCCATCCATCCATCCATCTATCTATCTATCTATCTATCTATCTATCTATCTATCTATCTATCTATCTATCTAATCCTTCTCTGTCTGTCTGTATGTCTGTCTCTATCTATCTTTCTATCTAATCTTTATCTGTCTGTCTGTCTATATCTATCTATCTATCCATCCATCCATCCATCCATCTATCTATCTATCTATCTATCTATCTATCTATCTATCTAATCCTTCTCTGTCTGTTTGTATGTCTGTATCTTTCTATCTAATCTTTATCTGTCTGTCTGTCTATATCTATCCATCCATCTATCTATCTATCTATCTATCTATCTATCTATCTATCTAATCCTTCTCTGTCTGTCTGTACGTCTGTCTCTATTTATCTATCTTTCTATCTAATCTTTGTCTGTCTGTCTGTCTGTCTGTTTATATCTATCTATCTATCTATCTATCTATCTACCTACCTACCTACCTACCTACCTATCCATCCATCCATCCATCCATCTATCTATCCTGGCCACACATCGCACAAGAAATGATTCTGAGCAGCATACAGCAAAAAAGCATAAAAGCAATAAATATGTCAAAATCATTTTCTTCTTTTTTTTGTTTTTTTTAAGCACACACAAGAGGTTCCTCCCAGCTTGATGTCATCTGCAAATTTGATGAGTGGCCCTTCAATCCCTTCATTCAGGTCATTTATGATGATATTGAAGAGTACTGAGCCTAAGACAGAACCTTGAGGTTTCCTATTGCATGTTTCCCTCCATGTAGATGTAGTTTTACTGAGGACTACATGCTGAGTTCCTTCCTTCCTTCTTCTGTTATTCTATCTTTTTCCTTCCATAACTTCCACTGACACAGTGTGAGGAAGGCAACTCATGGAACCCTGTATGGATGTTTTGCTGAAAGGGAAGGAAATGAATTGATGGTTTTCAGGAGTAAGAATTTAAGGGCAAAATAAAAGGGTGAAAGGACTTGTAAAATACTTAAGAGAGAGGAGGGTCAATAAGAAAGCAATTGTTGGCTGAATACAAAGTCAAAATCATCTACATATGTTTCTTAACTTTCATCTTCCTTCCTTCCTTCCTTCCTTCCTTCCTTCCTTTCTTCCTTCCTTCCTTCCTTCCTTTCCCTTCCCTTCCCTTCCCTTCCCCTCCCTCCTTCCCTCCCTTTCTTGTTACATCTATTACATATGACAGAACTTTAAAATTTCAATGTTGATAGTCCAACTATTTTCCATGGTTGAGTTATACCCAATACTTTTCAAGAGATCTGATGTTGTCAGATATTAGCATTTACAGATCATAAAGCCAGAAGTCTTGGAAGGAATCCCCGAGGAGTGCAGGAATCCAAATTTAAGCATCCCTGACAGCCTCAGCTTGCACAGAGCCTATGAAGGTATGCACATCACTCCCCTAAGAAATTGGTTTCACTGTCAAACTGCTGTTATCATTCAAAAGTTTCACCCCCACCCCTAATATTCAGCCAGAATCTGCCTTGCTATAACTTAAAAATCATTCTTCCCAGTGCCCTGGTATTCTGAGACAATTGATGTGGTCTTTTTCAGTGTGACACTTTTTCAGCTCCTTGGAAAAAACATTCTGTATTAGTCTGCAGACCTTTTCTCTCAAGGCTAAACATACACAGTTCTACTGGTGAGCACAAAATGGAGAAATCGTTTTGTTATCAAGAGAAAGAAGAAGAAAAAAAAATCCCGTCCCGCTTGAAATATTCTACTGGAACATTTCAAATTACTTGTCTTGCAACCAAACAAATACTGTAAGCTTGCTATAATTTAAGAAACAGGATCACAGCATTGAAGACAACTTTACAATCCCCACTCCACCCCAAAAAAGAAAATAGCAATAGCACTTAGACTTAAATCTAAGATTTACAAGACAATCTTCCACCCTGTTGCACTGTATATCACTGAATGCTGGGCACCAATAAAAGGGACCGAAAGCTCTCTCCATGCCATGGAAATGCAAATGCTCCGTTGGATATCAGGCATCTCCCTTCTTGATCACATCACAAATTACACCATTCAATAACATTTTGGTATGGCACCAATTATAGAGAAGATGAGAGAAGGCGGCTCCACTGGTATGGACACATCCAGAGAGCAGTACCTTCCACCGTGGCCAAGACTGCCTACCAACCAGAAGTCAATGGCAGGCATCCAAAACAGAGGTGGCCATTAACAAAGATATGCAAGGCATGGGCCTGTCATGGTTGTGCCAAAGGTGCTTTTCTTCAGTTGCATCCTGAAAAAGCATGTTTGGGAGTCTGGTTCTTTTGTGTATTTTTACCAAGCCATACCTCGAATCCGGCAGAACAGTATAAGCCAGCAATATGCTGCAGCTTCCAAAAAAGCCAATGCAGTACTGGGCTGCATTAGATATCTTGATAACATCAAGATATCCCTGAGATATCTTGATAACATCAAGATATCTCAGGGGCTGCCCCAAAGAAGAGGGAGTCAAGCTATTCTCCAAAGCACTTGAAGGCCAGACAAGGAATAACGGAAAGAAACCAATCAAGGAAAGAAGAAACTTAGAACTAGGGAGAAATTTCCTGACAGTCAGAACAATTAATGAGTGGAACAACTTTCCTCCAGAAGTTGTGAACGCTCCAACACTGGAAGTTTTTAAGAAGAGACTGGATAACCATTTGTCTGAAGTGGTGTAGGGTTTCCTGCACAGGCAGGGGGTTAGACTAGAAGGCCTTCAGGGTCCCCTCCAACTCTTGTTCTTCTAATTCTAACGTTCACAAGTACGAATAATATCACTTGATATTGCACTAGTGAGGCCACGTTTGGAATCTTGTGTTCAGTTCTGATTGCCATGATACAAAACAAAGATGATGAGACTCTAGAAAGAGTGCAGAAAAGATACATGGTCTGGAGGCTAAATCACATGATGAACAGTTGAGGGAGCTAGGTATGCCTAGCCTATCAAAGAGAAGGATTAGGGGTGACATGATAGCTGTCTTCCAGTGCTTGAGGGACTGTCACAGAGAAGGGGAAGTTGGCCTCCAAAGCACCTGAGAGCAGGACAAGAAATAATGGATGGACACACATCAACAAGAGATCCAACCTGGAACTAAGGAGAAATTTCCTGACAGTGAGAACAATTAATCAATGGAATAATCTTACCTCCCCTGAGGTGTGGGTTCTCCATCACTGGAGTTTTTTAAAGAAAAAAATTGGAGAACCATTTGACTGAGATGGGGATTGGACTACAGGCAGTGGTGAAATGCTACCAGTTCGGAACGGTTCAATCGATCCGGTAGCAAAGATGGCTACTTGTTTGGCCCAACCGGTAGTAAAAAAAAAAAAAGCTCTGACGATCAGCTGATTCTGTACTTTTCTGTTCTTTATCCTCTCAGCTGATTGGCACGGCAGAGCCTCAGCTGGTGTTTGGAAAGCTGCGCGCGTGTGCGAAGTGCGCGATCACTGAACCAGTAGTGAAACTGATAGAATCCCACCACTGACTAGAGGTCCCTTCCGGGTCCCTTCCAGCGCTATGATTCTACGTTTTAAGCATGGGGAGGAAGGGAAGGAACATGTTCACCAACCTGTTTATTTGGGGGATGGGTGTCTCTTTTTCAGCTACAGTGTAGATGTGGATGTTTTCTGCAAGGATAATTTCAATCTGATGCTTTTTAGCTGTATGATTTGAAGTCTAGGGTGTTGGGTTTTTTTTTTGACACCATGCAGAAGAGAACATTCATAGATACAGCCCAGCTTACAGTCCCTAAACCTGGTGCGTCCTATTAAATCAATGAAACACTAGGAAGTATAACAGCAACTTACATTGTACATCAGTGTTTCTGAATTTCCTTATAATTTTACCACCTCCAGAAAGACAGAGCTGGGAATTATGTGTAGTTCAGTGATGAACATAGGAACCCAAAAAATCCTTTAAAAAAAAAAACATAGAGGAGAATTAAACCTTCTTTGCTTTTGTTTTTCACTGGCCTAATTTTGCTCTCAAACATAAGTGTGCCCATTTGAAAATACATCTTCAAAGTCTACTTGAATTCTCACTCTTTGGGGGCTGACATATCAAAAGAAACTTGCTGACATAAACTGGTTATGTGGACTTTGATCTATTCTAATATATGATTTTAATGTTTCTCATTTCCCTGGTTTGCGAACTCGCATCTATCATACAGTGTCACATTTAAGTTTCCTAAATTACTGCTTTTAACTTTTCTTTTGTTGCTTCCCACCACAGAGATATATTCTAAAGCGCTGCTCTCCCTCTCCCCCCAACCCCCCCCCCATGATTGTATCTTAATATTAATACGTTGAAGAGAAAATGGAAAATTTTGCTCACTTAAAAAGACAGCAATTTTTTGATAGGGCTTTAGAGATTCAATATTGTCCTGTTTTTCAAATCCAAGGTTTGATTTAATCTCTGGGCACATAAAATGAAATCCAAAATGGCAAATGATGACAAATCAAACAACAGAAAGGAAAGAAGCAGAGCTAAACCTTGAGCATTTTAATTAGGGACTGAAGTGGGGGAAAAACATACCTGGTTTATCTATTTGCAGATGAAAGGACACTAAATTTATATATATTTGCAGGAACAACAGGGAGAGAAAATAATAATAATGATAACAACATAGCAGCGACAATGTGTCCCTGTGAATTCTTCTGTTCCAAAGATTAAAGGAAATGTGGTCTATTATAAAGTCAAGTCTTCTCAGGAACATTGACACCTATTTTCTAGATATTGTTTTGATCTCCAAAATCTCTGAATTTTTTAGTAATTTGGCTTTGATCTTGTTTTCCATTCTTTCTCTTCTGCCAGATTTGCATCCAGCAACGTACAGAATAAATCTGGTAGAAAGGGCTGTCAAGGACCCATCAAGGGTCCTTTTAAGGGGAGAACCTGATATAAGGACCTGCCTCAGCTATCTTGTCAGGAAAGCATGACTCTTGAAACAATTGGCATTTGAAAAGGAACTTTTACTAAGAGAAAGTGGTTGCAGAGAAGTCAGGCAGAGTTTGAAGATTTCCATGTGAAGCATTAAACTAATTTCCCCTGTTCAACCCCCACTCAGTGTCAGATCCCTAAAGTGATACTGCCATTCAATGGGGGAAGGGGGAAACCCCGAATGTAATTCTTTCTTTCTTATTACCTCTGACAACTGCTATTTTATAACTTTTATCCTGGCACCTGGGCACCCTGAGATTTTCTCGCCTTTTGGGGAATGTATTAAGGGGGAGGGCCATGTGGGTTGTTTCACTATGAAAGCCAGCGGAAAATGATCCTGGGAATGCCAGCTTATCTGGTTCCCAGGGCAGCTGTTGCAATAACATCTCCACACCTGTGGATTGGCTGAATCCACATCCAACTGGAGGGAGGGGTTTCTAATGCCTTATTTCTAACAGTATTGCCTGAGGGAGGAAATTTAGAGTCTGCTTTGTCTCTGTCCTGTTTTCCCTTCTGCTCAATAAAAGGTTCCTTTTGAAATACTCCATTTCAAGAGTTTTTACTTTCTTGAGTTAGGAGAGACAGGTCCTTACACCCAGTGCCCCATGTCCATCAGTAGCCAAATACGATGCTGCAAAGGTGTTATGAGAACTTTGATATGGGATAGTGATAATAGATCATCCTCAGAGCATTGTGGCCTTGGGTAACAGGCTGGAACTGGGTGAGAGGGAGAGTCTGCCAGATAGCTCACCCCCCCCTCTAATTCCCAAGCAGTTACAGCAAAAGCAAAAGTATGCAAAGCCTTCCACCCACGAGTCTTCCCCATCCCTTTCAGAATGGCAGCATTCTGACCAGGACCTGACATGCTGTCCCCTTAAAAGAAGGACCTCCACACTTAGAGGAGAAAAATAAAAAAGGGGGAAAGAGAAGTTATAGTCATTTTGGCTTGTCAGGATACTGATTGTGAAATCATTTAAATAATCTAGGGGCTTTGATATGACATTTATCCACCCATTCATTCTGGATGCTAGGGAAGTCTTTCCATTCTACTAAGTACTGGTCATTGCTCCTGTGGTGCGTGAGTCAAAAATTGATTTAATCTAAAGTGCTGCTCTCCTTCTATCAGGTTCAGCAACAGGAGGTACCTTAAAGAGGAAACCACCTCAGGTTTTAACAGGTTGCATTAAAAACAGGGTGGATTTTTCTCAAAGGTTTTGGCAAGTCCAGTTCTACTGTGACTGGGTTTATAAATGCGTTTGATGAGAAAAGATTACACAAACTTAGGGCCTAACTTTTTTGAGGGTTGTAAGGATTAAAGGAATCATGTGGATAAATACACTCGATCCCTCACTCTAAATTCCTCAACTCTTTTTTAATCAGCTTGAATTCTGTAAGTGTCTCTAGCTTCAGTAAGGGTTTTGTGCAAAACTGGCCAGGTGTTTTGTAGTTCACCAACTGATCCCTTTAATGATGGAATTACAGGATCTTTAACTGGTACCGCAGACATAGGTTTGAATTCTTGTCCTGTAGCAACTTGGAAAGGGGTGAAACCAGTGCTACTGTGCATTGTGCTGTTGTAGACAACTTCAGCAAATGGCAGGAGGTTGGCCCAATTGCCCTGTTGATAATTGATGAAGCATCTAAGGCAGGGCTGCCAAACTCCTGGCCCACAGGCTGCATGCGTCATGGGCTGGCCATGCCCTCACCTGGTTTATCAAAGGGGGAAAAAGTCCCAATATGTCATGTGATGCTGCCGTGACAGTGTGAGTTTGACACCCCTGTTCTAAGGTATTGTTCCAGAACTGAGTTCATATATTCGGTCTCACCATTAGTTCAAGGATGGTAACTAGATCTTAGTTCTTGCTCGATACCTAGCAGGTCCAAAAAGCCTCTCCTGAACTTAGAAGTAAATTGGACTCCACTGTCAGTAATTATTCACTGTGGTGCTCCATGTAATCATTAGACATGGTGTAGGAACATCTTTGTTAGTCTTTTAGATGTGGGTATTTTCTGGCACAGGATAAAGTGCACTTGTTTTGAAAAAAGGTTCCTTAAAACCCCAATTACTGTGTTTCCCATCCTTTCAGGGAATTCCACAATAAAGTCCATAGAGATCTCTGTCCAGGGTGCTGAAGACTCAGCTACAGTTTGGAGAAAGCCTGGTATTTTTCCTTGTCTTCACTTTGCCGAAGCGCATATAGGGCAGCTAGAAATGTAGTTTTCAATGTCTTTTTTGAGGGAAAGCCACCAAAATTGCCTTTTTATGAGGTGTAGGGTTTTGACGAACCCAAAATGTTCTGCCAATTTTGAGTTGTGGCATGCTTGCATGATTTTTAGTCTTTGATTGGCAGGCACATATAGCTTGCCCCTCACCCAAGCCAGTCCGTCCTGAATAGAACAAACATTTTTTTTAATAAAAGATTTTATTTTTCCAAAAACACAAACATAACAAACAAACATACACCACATAGATCCATATCAATTTCAAGTATGTCGGTTGGTCAAAAGTCACAGTGCCTTCCCCTCGTTATTCATACTCAATATTTCAAAAAGGATAAACTATAATCATTATTATTAATCCTTTATCATATTATAGTCTCTAATTGTTTCAACAGTTCTATCTATCTTTATATTCCCAAAAATATATTACCAAACTTTTTGTCTAACCATTGATAAAACATATTCCATATCTTATAAAACTGCTTTTCTTCTTGATCCCTAATTTCAAATGTTAATCTACTCATTTCAGCACAATCCAAAATCTTCTTAATCACTTCCTCCTGCATAGGTGTCTTGTCATTTCTCCAGTTTTTAGCAAATACAATTCTAGCGGCTGTCAATACATTAACAATCAAATATTTCAGTTCTTTGTTAAATGTCTCTGGTACAATTCCCAACAGGAATATCTCAGGTTTCAAGTCTATATGTTGTTGTGTCATTTTTTCCAACCACATGTGGATTTTAGTCCAGTATCTTTTAGCATCAACGCAAGTCCACCACATGTGGTAGTAGGAGCCAGGTATCTGATGACATTTCCAACACTTATCCGATTTATCCTTGAACATTCTTGCAATCCTTCTCGGGGATAGGTGCCACCTGTAAAACATCTTATACAAATTTTCTTTATATGCAGTTGACATTGTCATTTTATAATTCTGATCCCACAGTGTTTGCCATCTCTCTAGATCTATCCCATAACCGAAATTTCCCCCCCAATGAATAGAACAAACATTTTTATGGCTATTAAGCCAGTTGTGATCATTCAGGGCAACCTTAAAAACAACTGCTGTAGTCCTTTCCACAGGTGTTTTTTTTCATTTGCCTGTGTTCTCGTGGTCACTTAGGTGGCCAGCTGGGGTGATAGGAGCATAGGTTTGACTATTTCTGTTTTAGAGCTATTGTACTGGGGCACCTCAACAAAGCATGAGAAAGGCATTTTTTTTTCCTCCTGGCAAGTAGCTTAGGGTAAAATTCAATCATTGAAAGCATTGGGACCACCACACCTGCTTAGGGGAGAGCTTTCAAGGGGTTTTTAGAGCTTCAAGTTTTTTGTGATCAGCCCATACCTGGAAAGGGATTTTACTCCCCTCAAAGAAATGCTTCCAGGAGAGGAGTGCCCACCTAACAGCATAGGTTTCTTTCTCCCTTACAGCCCAGCCTTGTTCAGTTTCAGTTAACTTTTTAGATGGGTATGCACACAGGCATAAGCTGCTCCTTTTCCTGCATCAGCATGGTCCTCATTGCTACATCACTGTTGGCCAGCCATTTGCTGTTGCTTCCTTTTTCTGTCAAGCCTTCTAAGTATCTGATAATTAGCATTCCTATTGACTGACAAGGGGTTCGTTTCCCAGGCTTCAATCATTTCCCTGGCTATCTTTGTACCTGCTCAGCCAGCAATCTTAGTAGTAGCTTGCAGAATTGAATATATGTCCCTGTTCATTGCAAATGAAGCTACCCATGTGTTTGGGTCTCCTCATCTGACCACTACCTTGTGTTCTTGCAATCTGGTGGTTAGCTTCCTCCCTAATCCTCCCTACCTCACAGTCACAGGAGCAATCCATGCAGTGGATCTGGTAGATTACATTAGAAGAATCTCCCACCTCCAAGCGATCTTTACAACACATGATTTGTCCTTGTATGGAAGCCTCTAGTTGGGTTTTTTTTCCTACCCATAAAGAAGACAGGGCTATGGGCTAATGAACCTACTACCAAACTCTGCAAAAACTTTAATTTTCCTGAAAATGTTTCTTTTGTTGTTCATGAATGCCAAATTTAATGTACTGCAAGAAACCTTAATTCATTTCTCAACACCACGAGGCATGAACATTAGCCATTCATCTTAACCTTCCATTTGGAGTCCTAACTTAATTCTGACTTAATTAACATGATGTTGTTTACTATTTTTCATGGGAAAATGCAGATAAATATGTTAATTCATCACTGGAAATTTGTCTTAATTAGCATGAAGTTCACTGAGGGATTTCAGGCTTCCAAACAGCAATGAGCTCCTGAATTGAGGGGCCTAACAGGAAGTAGATTTAGAAGTAGTGAGAGCCAGAGGTCCTGAAGTAGATTTCTTAAATTACAGATAGATTCTGGATGGGTAGAAAGCACAAGCTATATACCTTGCAACTCTTTTCTGCTACTTTTTTTTTTAAAAAATTAGCTATTCTCCAGTGCAATTTGTTTCAAGATACAAGGTACCCTTGACTTATCACTACAATTGAGCTGTTGCTAATTGAGACAGCTCGTACGTGAATTTTGATCTATTTTACAACTTTTCTTGCCACAATTGTTAAGTGAATCACTGCACTTGTTAAATAAGTAACAGGGCTATTAAGTGACTTCCCCGTTGACTTTGATTGACAGAAGGTCACAAAGGGGGAATCACATGACCCCAGGACACTGCAACCATCGTAAATATGAATCAGTTGCCAAGCATCCAAATTTTGATCACACAGGACCAGGGGGATGCTGCAACGGTTGTGCGAAAAACTATCATAAGTCTGGTTTTTTGAGTGCTGTTTTAACTTTGAACAGTCACTAAATGAATTGTTATAAGTCAAGGACTAGTTGTACATCACACACAATGGTACTCTGCTCTGGCAAAGCACTTGACCTCAACATGGGGAGATACTTTATTCAGAACATAGAATAAAAAGGGGTGGAAGAGATTTTGGAGGTCTTCTAGTCCAGCCCCCTGTTTGAGCAGGGGACCGTATATCATTCCAGACAAATTGCTGTCCAGTCTCTTCTTGAAAACCTCCAGTGATGGAGCACCCACAACGTCTGGAGGCAAACTGTTCCATTGATGAGTTGTTCTCACTGTCAGGAAATTGCTCCTTAGTTCTAGGTTGGATCTCTCTTTAATGATCTTGTTCTGCCTTCAGTGTGCTTCAGAGAATAAGTTGATCCTCTTTTCCCTGTAAATGCAAGTGCACCATTGCTGCGGTGAATAGATGAGTCTGTCCTGATTGCCTGCCTTATCCGATTGAATGGGGTTTATGTATCCACATCAATTCCACATCTTAGCTGGAGCAGAACAATATGCCAGCTCTCCTTTATTGTTTGGAAATGGCATGCTGCATTGCGGAATCCTTGTGGGGTGCAGGGGGGTAGAACAGAGACCCACAATTTGTTACCTAAAGGCAGGCATAAACTTGTTGGCTTTCAAGAGTTTGCAATTGGCCTAAAGTTAACATTTTAGATGATATAGATTCATAGAATTCCAGAGTGGGAAAGAACATTAGAAGTTATCAAATAGAAGCACCTGTTCAATGCCAGATCCACTAAAGCATTTTGATAGAAGAACGTTTTGAAGACCTCCAAGGAAAGATAATTCAATGCTTTATAGAGCAGCTTGTTTTGCTGGCTGACAGCTCATATAACCTAGCCTGAACTTCCCTTCTTGTAATCTCACTGCCAGGAAATTTCTCCTTTGTTCTAAGTTGGGATCTCTCCTGGATTGGTTTCCATCCATCCAGTGGTGGGACTCAAATAATTTAACAACCGGTTCTCTGCCCTAATGATTTCTTCCAACCACCAGTTCACCAAACTGCTCAGAAAGTTAACAACCGGTTCTCCCGAAGTGGTGTAAACTGGCTGAATCTCACCACTGTTTCCATCCAGTGTCCTGCTCTCTGGTGCTTTGGAGAATAGGTTGACTCTTTCTCCTCTGTGGCAGCCCCTCAGATATTGGAAGATGACCATCATCCCTATCACCCCTAATCCTTCTTTTCGTTAGACGAGACATACCTAGCTCCTGCAATCATCCATTGTATACTTTAGCCTTTGGTCCTAATCAATTTTGTTGCTCTTTCTTCTCTAGAATCTCAACATCTTTTTATACCATAGTGACCAAAACTGGATGCGGAATGTGGTCTACTAAAGTAGTGTAAAGCCTTACTAACACTTTACATGATTTTGATTTTATGCCTCTGTTGGTGCAGCCTAGGACTTTATGAGCCTTTTGGCAGCTGTGGCTCACACTGCTGGCTCATACTTAAGTGGTGATCCACTAAGACCTCTAGATCCCTGTCACAATTACTGCTACCATTTTTTATACCTGTGCATTTGGTTTTTCTTGCCTAAATGTAAAATCTTACTTTTTTTCACCACTAAATTGCATTTTGTTGGATGGTATTCAATAGCACCCGAGTCTATGAAGATCCTTCTAGCTTTTGGGCCTATCTTCTAAACTGTTGACTGTTCCCCCAGTTTTGTGTTGTCTAGAAATTGAATGAGTTTCCTTTCCATTGAGGACTACACATTGAGTGAGGTTGGTCAGCTAGTTGTGAATCCATCTTTTAGTGGTACTGTCCATCCCACATTATTGTATGTTACAAAGAAGTAGGCCTATCAGTCCATGCCTTACCAAAGTCCAAGTTTACTATGTCCACATCATTGTATAAGATTCAAGGTGCTGGTATTAACCTATAAAGCCCTGCATGGCTCGGGTCCGGGGTGCTTGCAGGAGCATCTCCTACCGGCATTGAGGTCCGATCGCCTGGTGCCATCGGCCAGATAGTGTTGGTTGGCAGTCCCCCAGGGGAGTGCCTTCTCTGGGGTGCCCTCCCTTTGGAACCAGCTACCCCTGGAGCTGCGTCTGGCCCCTGACCTGTGCTCCTTCCATCGTGATCTAAAGTCTTGGCTGTTTTCACAGGCCGGCCTGGATTGAGCGGGGTTGGGGATTTTAAATTAAGGGTGTTTTAATCAGATTTTATAATTGGATTAGATAATTTTGATAAAGGTGTATTTATTGTTTATACATTTTTGTGTAAGCCGCCCTGTGTCCCCTCGGAGATGGGGTGGCATATAAATCCAATTAAATAAATAAATTTCACTGGTCCATTAATTTAGTTCCTTTGTCAAAGAACGACCTAAGGTTTGTCTGGCATGATCTATTGTTGACATTGGTTCTCTTCCTTTTTTTAAGGGGCTAAGGAAACCATTGAAAACATATAACCCTAACCAATAAATAAATAAAATCAGTAAAAGGGAATATTGGTGGATCAGGATTGAAATGAGGGGTCATTCATGTTTCAACCCACATTTGGTTGTTTTCTGATGATTGTTGAGTGGTTATTTGATGATCTATGACGTTACCTGGTCTCCCTTTCCATTTTTCCCTCCCCCCTCTTCCTCCCCACCCTCTAGTGTCTCTTTCTCTCGTTCTCCCACTCTCTCCCCTATTACAATAGCCTGCAGCTCAACAGAGAACAAAATTGCAAACTCAGCAAAGGTGTTAGATAAATCTCATTCCAGGCTGTAGCCTGATCATCCTCTTTCAGTTGTCACAGAGGATCAAAGAGATGGGTAATGCAGCCTCCCTTTTGGCAAAACGTCACTTTATTTTTCAGGCTGGCTCCGAATAAGAAATGGGCCTCCATCTCCACCCCCTGCCTGGAAGAAACATTACAGAGAAATAAAATGATGAAGGCAAATTGAAGCCTGGGTAAACAGATGCACAGAGGGAGTTAGAGAATCAAGAGTCTTTCCTAAAACCTATTGTCATCCTTATTGAAATTCCATTTGCTTCCTTCAGGATTCTTCCAACAGCCTTTAATGCTGTGCTCTAAACCTTCACTGCAACTTACAGAAGTTCCAGCCACACAAAATCTGCAAAAGAGGTATCTCCTATTTCCAATCATATCCTCAGGGAGCTTTAAACTAGCTTTTAGATTTCATTTATAGTCTGTCTTCCACTTTCTCTTTCTTATGCCTGCTTTGCCTACCTCTTTATCCTTCTCCCTTCCTTCCTTCCTCCCTCCCTCTCTTCCTTCCCTCCTCCCTTCCTTTCCTCCCTTCCTTCCCTTTTCATCCTCTCCACCTTCATTTTTCCTTTTTTCCTCTTACCCTTCCTTCCTTTTCTCCCTTCCTTCCTCTCTTCCCTCCCTCCCCTCTTCTTCTTTCCTTCCTTCCTCTTACCCTTCCTTCCTTCCTTCTACCCTCTTTCCATCCTCTTCCCCTTCCCCCAGTGGTGGGATTCAAATAATTTAACAACTGGTTCTCTGCCCTAATGATCTCTTCCAACAACCAGTTCACCAAACTGCTCAGAAAGTTAACAACCAGTTCTCCTGAAGTGGTGTGAACTGGCTGAATCCGACCACTGCCTTCCCCCTTTTTCTCCCTTCCTTCCTTCCTTCCCTCCCTCCCTCCCTTTCTTCCCTTCTCTCTACAAAAGAAAATTAGGATAGAAACAACAATGACAAAATATGAATGAAAAGCACTGTGGGAAAACATTCTAGTAACACATCCTTCCCTTCCATTATTTATGTCCCCGTTAACCTCAGTTTAGATATTTATTCAGTACACTGAATGTTAAGGATTGTTGCTAGCTTCTGTTTAAGTGCTTTCATCCATTATTTTTAATTGGTTTCACAACTTTTTGTCAAACTATAATCCAAACATCTGGATTTCCCTTGCTGTAGAATATGCCATATGAAAAAGAGATGTCCTTGCTCAAATTTAGTTAAGCTCCCATTATGGAGATGGGAGTTTTGGACACATTTGCTGAATGTGTATCTAAATCATTTCAAGACATTATATTCTTGAAATTATATTATATTTTGCCACCTTCCCCACAAAAAAATTCCTTTGTGCTTTGAAAGAAGTTTCTAATGATTTTTTAAAATTTGATTGAATGAGAACTGCTAGAAAAAAAACATGAGTTTTTCTCTGCCTACAACAATCTTTGCTTTAAATAATTTTCTTATTCCATCTTTCTTTTTTGATTAAATTAAATGCAAGTTCTTTGGGGAGAGGAGAGTCTGATGAAATTCCCTTCCACCCTGGACTTACCAATATAAATAAAAAGTGTATCCATTCAAAAGGGGTCGATTTTCATCTTCAAGTTATTAAAGGTATTTCAAATGAATGTTGGAAATGCAAATGTAAAGAAGGGAACCTTTTATCATTTATGCTGGACATGTGACGAAGCAAAGAAATATTGGAGTAGGATTCACATCTTAATACAGAAGATTCTCAAAGTGAATATAATGATAAAACCAGAAACTTTTATTTGGGGTTAAATGGAAGAAAGACCATTTTTTTGGAACTTTAATGTTATATATGTTGATGGCAGCAAGATTATTTTATGCACAAAATTAGAAGGACACTTTGCTTCCCACAATGGATGAATGGCTGCAAAGGATTGATGGAGTCAGCAGGTATGGCAATACATTTTAGTGGAATTTCATTTTATGACTTCATAGAATGAAGTTAAATTCCACTGATATTTATTGGAATGTACCAAAACTTGGACTCAGGAGGAGAGGAGGGGAGAGGAAGAGAAGGAAGAGAAGAAGAAGAAGAAGAAGAAGAAGAAGAAGAAGAAGAAGAAGAAGAAGAAGAAGAGGAAGAAGAGGAAGAAGAAGAGGAAGAAGAAATAATTTTGATTGGTTCATTCATGGAATCTACAAAAGATAGGGATTAGACAGATGTAGAAATTATGGAATTATCTCTCTACATTTAAGCGGCTATCTTTAGACTTTCAAAGATATTTGAAACTCTGCTTGTGTGTTTAACTGCTGCTTTTAATTTCCATCCTTTATCTGCTAGCTTCACTACTTTTAATACCCTTTATTTGTTTATATGGGCAGTTTAAGGCCACATTCCAATGAAAAGGGTATTCAAAATAGAGTACAATTAAAAATAACAATCCAAAGAAAACCACAGCACTGCAACAGGACAGGACAAACCCAAAAACTGTCAAATGCATTTAAAATATACCTAAAAGCAGCTAAAGCTGCTTTAAACTTTTTTATGTGCCAACATTAAAGAAATAATGAAGTTTCAGCTCTATGTTTATTATAAAGCAAGCAGAATTTAGTTCCTGAGTCATCTACACCACACACAAACACACATACACACACACACACACACCATGACACACAACACACATAGAATCTTTTTGTAATTGTCTAAACCTCCTTTGATCAAATTGTTGACAATTGACATATCTTACTGTGTGAAGCTAGTAACAGATGAAAACGATGGTGTAATGCCTAAAATCACGCTGTCATTTTCATCTATTGATGTCTAAAATAAACATAATCACAATTAAATCTTATACTGAAACTACCACCAGTTGTGTCCATCCCTGATTTAAAATAAAGCAGTTTCTATCCAAGGACAAATGATAAATGCCCCTCTACACATCCCGTTCTTCCAGAGAATATTGTTATATCAAATGAGGACATGTTTTATATAGCTATTAAGCACCCTTTGGGCATTCTGAGATGCTTCAGCAGCAAGGATGAGGGGCTCCTACAAAGAGGGAGTCAAACTATTTTCCAAAGAATCAAAAGGCAGGATGAGAAACAATGGATGGAAACTAATCAAGGATAGAAGCAATCTAGAACTAAGGAGAAATTTCCTGACAATGAGAACAATAAACCAGTGGAATTTCTTGCCTTCAGAAATTATGGGGGCCCTATCACTTGCGGCTTTTAAGAAGAGACTGGAGAGTCATTTGTCTGAAATGGGATAGGGTCTCCTGCTTGAGCAGGGGGTTGGACTAGATGACCTACAAGGTCCATTCCAACTCTGTTTTTTTATATTCTATGTTCTTTGCATGGAGGTTTATCTGTGTCCTAAGGGCCACCTGGGTAGTGCTCCTGGACCTTGAAGACACAGATAAACCTCCAAGTGCTTCAACAACCCTCTAAAAGGATGCAAATGATCAACTGTCTGCAAGGAAAATAAATCCTTCCATTCCCCACCATCCTTTCAGAGCTGAAGAGGCTTCTTGAATGAATGAGAAGCAAAATGTCTTCAAAGAAAAAAACAAAAATCCAATTGCCTCCAGAAAAAGCACCTTTGGGACAACCATGATCTGGATGACTGAGAATCTCTACAGGTCTCCAAATTGCTAGCTTGGTGCCTTAACCACTAGATGAAACCAGCTGTCAAATATGAAAATAAAAATAATTCAAAAGTATCCTGAGAACAATGGAGGAAAACAGCCTATTTTTTTTTACAGGAGAAGGTAACTTTTGGAAAACAGGGACCGTAAGTTAACATACTTCAATAACTTTCTATATTGGAATTCAGGGGACTGGAAGGCAACGATGAATGTTGTGCTTTAAATAATAAGAAATTCAAGCTTCCTGTTAGTTCTGCAATAGCTTATTTGAATCCCCAGATAATATCTGTCCCCTCTGAGATATAATGTGATCCCGAAACCAAATCATACGTCTTTTGTTTGCTTTCTGCAACATCGCGAACTTTTTTCCCCCATGGGAAAGTAACTTTTTTTGCCCGCTGTAAATCAAAGCTTTTAAGCCTGCAATTCAGCAGAAATTTAGCAGTGTTATTACCTTGCACTTCCAAAACCTTGATACACGGTGATCAAGGAGGAGATTAAACTGATTCACACTGGGATAAACTATTGCCTCGGCTTGCAAAATGAAGTGGAGCGTTATCGAAGTTATCACAAGCCCTCTCCATCACGCCGCTTACTTTAATATTTAGATTCTTTGGCCTCCAGAGAGCTGCTTTAGTTTATCAGATTTATAAGAAAGGAGAGTCAAGAGATTTACGGAGTCAATACAGCTCACTCAACTGCGTTTCTCAGCCCAAGTTACTACCACACTGTAAATTCAACCAGGCTGGCATGACAAACGCAGAGGCAAGGCAGCCTGAGTTGTAAACAAGCTAAACTCTGAAATATTTCCTTAAAGGAAGGGTATGTGGCAAAGGCACCCAGAAACCACATTGTGTCGGCCGCTTTTTAGAACATTTTAAACCAGCGGTCGCCAACCAGTGGGCCAGGGACCACTGGTGGTCCATGAGAAAATTTTGGTGGTCCACAGAGAAATGTCACCCCTCAAAGCACCCCCCAAGCAATTAATGTGGAGTGTGAAGAATGTGTGTTTGTGTTTATTTTCATGGTCATGATGTGCATGGAAGATGGTGTTTGATTTCATTGTATGAGGTGCAATGACAATAAAGTAAACTAACTAACTAATCCAGGCTGCGAGGGAACACAAGGCTGTGCCACCCACATGGCCCGCGGAAACACAAGGCTTGCATCATTTGCATTGCGGACAACATGAGGTAGTGAGGGGAGGGGGGAAAGGGTGGATGGGGGAACTTGCTCCATTCACCCCATGTGCCTCGCTTGGCCACCGGGCTGCTTCTTTCCTCTTCTTCCTTCTTCTGCTTTTGGCTGCAAACAAGGAAAGCAGCAAAAGTCTTTCTTTCTCTCCCGCAAACTCCGCTAGAAATGAGTCTTTGGGACCCTGCAAGGCCTCCTGTTCCAAGAGGCTGTGCTGGTGCGACAAGTCTCAAAAAGACTCATTTCTGGCAGAGTTTGGGGGAGAGAAAGAAAGACTTCTGCTGCTTCTGCTGCTTTCCTTGCATGAAGCCAAAAGTCTCTCTTTCTTTCTCTCTCTCCTCTGAGAACAGAGCTGGAGACGGTATCCTGCAATCCCAAATAAAGAATGATCGATCGGTAGGAAAACGGGATGGGGAATTTTCCTGCAGACTTTTTTGGGGATTTTCCCAGGGTCTCTGGTCCGCGGGATTTAAAATTATGAGTTTAGTGGTCCCTGAGGTCCAAAAGGTCAGCAACCCCTGATTTAAACTGTCTAATTTTGGAAACAGAACTTTCCAGTTGAAAGCCTTCAGTCCCGAAGAGAGATGGTAAAGTCTTTGGCTTTCCATTACAAGCAGTCCTCAACTTGCAACAGTTCATTAGGTGACCATTCAGAGTTGCAATGACACTGAAAATAGTGCCTTATGACCATTTTTCACATTGATGACCGTCACAGCATCCCCACGATGATCAAAATTCAGACAGTTGGCACACTATGACCATTGCAGTTTCCCGAGGTCACGTGATCCCCTTTTATGACCTTCTGAGCAGCAAAGTCAATGGGGAAGCCAGATTCACTTAACAACCAGGTGACCAACTCATCAACTGCAGTGATCTGCTTAACAATGGTGGCAAGAAAAGTCATAAAATGAGGCAAAGTTCACTTAATAAACATCTCCCGTTGCAGCATCCCCATGGCCACATGATCCAAATTCAGGCGCCTGGCAACTGACTCATACTTATGACCATTGCTGAGTCCCAAAGTCACTTGATCCCCTTTTGTGACCTTCTGACAAGCAAAGTCAACAGGGGAAGCCAGATTCACTTAACAATCTTGTTACTAATTTAACAAGTGGAGCGATTCATTGGACAGCTGTGGCAAGAATACCAATGCCCACCAGTGTTTCTCAGCCTTGCTCCATACATCTTCCATGTCAGCCTTGGAAGCCATATTTTACTTGGAAGCTTCGAGGCTGCCACATTCAATGCCTGGGAATTTGGGAGGGGGGATTTCATAGAGAGGTAGAAGACTAGACACAACAACATTCTTTGTCAGAGAGTCAAGGACATGTTGTCCTGCACCTGGAGGGGAAGGACTGGTGGGATGTCTCCAGTTGGGACGAAGATTTGATTGGACAATTGTCAGGTTTCCAAGTGATGAAATCCATTTAAAAAGAAAAGAGCAAAGTCCATCTTCCAAAACAATTTCTTTTATTTAGGAAAGCATCAAATTGGCAGTCTGTTGTAATTCCCGATCTGACACAATCCAGAATTACACCATATTGGAAATGAGAAACAGCCCCCAAGAGTCACATTCTCTGATAGAAGTAAATCAATGTTTCCTGGTGTCATCAATCTCCACCTCCAGGTATCAGCAGGGTCAGCTTTTGCTCCCACAGAAAGGAGAACCACCTAGCCTAAACAACGCTCTCTATCTCCACTCTTCCCACCTTAGGAATGTGGCAAGCCTGAAACAGGGGTGGGATTCTACTGGTTCTGTCTGGTTCTATAGAGCCAGATGTTAGGGCTCCCTGTAGTTCGGGGAACTGGTAAAATGGCCCCCTGGCTGGCCCACCCCTCTCTGCCTGCTTCTCCGCTCCCTGCCCAGTCAGTCCCTATTGCACATGTGCAAAATCGTGCGTATGCGCGACATGCCTGCAGCCTGCTTTTGCCCACAAGACCAGCCATTGCTACCTGGCTTTTGCTCCTGGGCAGCAGGGAAGCAGCCTGGTTGAATCCCATTTCTCTCTGCTGCCCAGGAGCCATTTCCCAAAGGGAGGGGCCTTGTAAGCTTTTCGGTCTGCCAGGAGAGGCCCTCCCAGCAAGAGCAGGTGAAAGAATCAGCCCGGAATTGATCTGCCTGCTCACAGGTAAGCCTGCCCTTCCCCCACTGTCCCCGGGGCTCCCTGGGCCTCGTCCAGCCTACCTAGCTGCCCCCCCAACATCCCTGGGCTCGGCTGGCTGGCTAAGCCACCATATAGTGCTCTCCCAGCTCTCCACCATAAGCAGTGCTGTCAAACGGGAGGCAGCCAGCTCCGCCGCCTCAGCCACCCACAGAGGTGCTTTGGAAGGGCTGGGGCGGGGTGTGTGTGTGTGTGCTCATGGCCCTGCTTTAAGCACGTGGAGGTGCTTAAAGCAGCAGGGCTGTGAGCACTCGCCGCCCCAACCATCAAACAGGAGGCAGCCGGGTCCGCCGCCGCTGCCGCCCGCAGAGGTGCTTTGGGAAGGCTGGGGCAGTGTATGTGTGTGTATGTGCTTTTATACATGGAATTCTTAGCCTTCGCCTTGGTCTTCCCCAGCGACCCACGCGGAGCGATGGTTTTTGCTGATGCTAGTGATGGTCAGGAAAACGACCTGACCATTGCTCCGAGTGGGTTGCCGGGAAGACCAAGGCGAAGGCTAAGAATTCCACGTAGGTGGAGCATCGCATCCTGGAAGCACCAACAGAGCAGGGGAATGAGGACATGTGCAATTGGAGCTGGCTTGCAGGAGAAGAGTTTGTTTTGGTGGGATGCTGGTGCTCGAAGCGGCCCACTGACCCCTCTCCTCTGCTGTAGTCTGGCGCTCCATGCGGGCATAGAGAGACGTCCTTGCCCTCCTCTCTTCCCAGGCTCCCTTCCCTGTTTCACCTGCCCGCTCTCCCCCGCGTCCTTTCTTCCTCCCATCCCCCCCGGCAATGGCTTCTTCGGCACCTCCGGGTCCAACTGGGGCCTGATCATGAACAGCATCGTCAGGGTTAGCATGCTGACGATGCCCTTCTGTTTCCAACAGGCATTAATGGTTATTATATAAAATATATAGGTTGAATATCCACCTTAGGAGCAGTAGCATGGATTGCTTGTTATATTGCTCAAGGTTTATGTTTCATTTTTTTATTCTTATTTCATATTCTTTTTAAATTGAGTTATATTGTCTGTTCTTAGAACATCTATCCTGCATTATTGATATAAAGAGGATAGCACATGTAAGAGTTCTCTTGATACATGAATTCCAAGGTTCATTATTTCTTTAATGCTTTCTCTCTCTTATATTGTCAGGTCATGTTTGTTATAACCTGGTGCTTAGACACCTGTTCATCTGTGTGACTTGTCTGACAGGCACAAAAATATAGAATTTGGGATTAAACTTTGTTTTATAAACTGAAAGATTACAAACTATTTCTGTTCATCATTAAAGTAATCTTATATCTATATGAGAGTCATATAAATCTTGTTTCTTGTTTTCTATTTTTCCTTCCCGCCTCACCATTGCCATGGATGTTGAGAGGCTTTCAGATTGTGGAATCCAATGTAAAGTAGATTTTAGAAACATACACCCCAGGTTGTTTCATATTAAGAAATTACCTGTGTGTTTAAGCTCCAGATACATTCCTTAGGAGCCATTCTGGTGTAGTGGTTAAGGCATCAGGCTTGAAACAAGGAGGCTGAATTGTAGTCCCACCTTAGGCCCAAAGCCAACTGGGTGACCTTGGGCCACTCACTGTTTCACTAGCTCTAGGAAGAAGGCAGTGGCAAATCCTTTCTGAAATCTTGCCAAGAAAACTGCAGGGATGTTTCCAGGAAGATGTCAGGATTGACTTGAAGGTACACACAAAAGATGAAGTTTGCATTACATGGCTTTACAGAATAAAGGGCCCTGGAATATGTTTTTTGCAGTAATTAAGAAAAAAGTGAAGTGAAATTGCCTCTCCAATGAATAAGTGGCATACATATTATAATAAATGAATATGCAGC
Organism: Naja naja; assembly: GCA_009733165.1. Taxonomy (NCBI): domain Eukaryota; kingdom Metazoa; phylum Chordata; class Lepidosauria; order Squamata; family Elapidae; genus Naja; species Naja naja. The sequence continues at coordinate 4,853,242 of CM019164.1, read as the reverse complement.
TTCCTGAAATTCCCAGCCATTGCAACCATTGTTTAAACGTTGCTCTTTTTTAATTAAAAAATCAATATTTACATAAATACTTATAATATTTACATACAAGCCATGCCCAGCCAGTCACATGATCACCAAGCCACACCCAGTCAGCAAGCCATGCCCACCCAGTCACATGACCACCAAGCCACACCCACAAATTAGGCCATACCCACAGAACCAGTTGTTAAGAAATTTGAATCACACTCCTGGCCTGAAACCCTCCCCCCCATGACTAGCAAAGTGAAAGAAAGAAATGGAATATATAATGAGGCTGTCAAGCCTGAAATTGACATACGTGTAGCCATTTTAGTTAGGCTTAGTATTATTCTTTTTCTTACTTTCTCTGTGGCAATCATGGGGGAAAGGGTTTTGGGCTTGCCACATTCCTAAGGGGGGGAGGAGTGGAGATAGAGAGAGTTGTTTAGGCTAGGTGATTCTTCTTCCCATGGGAAACAAGCTGTCTGTGCTTGGGCCCCTTGAGGTGGAGATTTATGACATCAAGCAACGTTGAATTACTTCTATTGGAGAATGTGACCTTTGGGGGTTGTTTCTAACTTTTAATATTGTGGAGTAATTCTGGGTTGTGTCAGATCCAGAATTACCATGGACTTTGCCAATTTGATGCTTTCCTAAATAAAAGAGTTTGTCTTGGAAGATGGACTTTGTTCTTTTCTTTTTAAATGGATTTCATCACTTGGAAACATGACATTGGCTAAATAAAATGGCTATGCATATGTCAATTTCAGGCTTGACAACAATGTGATGGACTGGTGGGTGCAGGGAAGGGATTTTTGATTTTCTTTTGGAAAGGGAAAACCCAGAACTCGCAGATTCAGGTTTTCCCCAGATGTGCCAACATGACAACTCTAATAAAATGGAACTTTTAGAAAATACTTGCCTCAGAGTTTATTAGTTTGGAGGTTGTTAGTTGGAATGCTAGTATTCAGGTTTCCAAGTTTGGAAAACCCCTGATCTAGGCTATAGGAAGAGAATCTTGAAAGCCCAACAGTGTTTTTCCCACCCCCTTATGCCCCTTTACTAGAGTTAAAATCAGTTTCAGTTATGTAGGAGATAACCAGGCTGACACCAAGGGAGGGGTCAAATGTGTCATCAGTCTCAAATCCGTTTGTGCACACAAGCAATCTAAGTCCAGCCCACCTTGAATTCCATTGGCTCTTATCTGTTGCCAATTTGCTTTGACCATTAATAGTTCAGATTCATGTAGAGAGCATTAAATAAACCCTTATATACATTTGAACTGCCTGGGTTTCCTGATTTCTGTGCTTGACAAGTTGCTTTTTAATGTTTTTTTTTCCTAGACTTAAATCATGTTTAAGTCATTCCTTTTCCAAGGTCATCTCTGTGTAATTCTTCCATGGTGATGCAGTGGTTAGAGTGCAGTACTGCAGGCTACTTCTGCTGCCTGCCAGCTGCCTGCAGTTGGGCAGTTCGAATTTCACCATGCTCAAGGTTGACTCAGACTTCATCTTTCTTGAGGTGGGTAAAATGAGGACCCAGATTTTTGAGAGCAAGAGGCTGACTCTGTAAACCACTTAGAGAGGGCTGCAAAGCACTGTGAAGCAGTATATAAGTCTAAGTGCTATGCTCTTCCTTCCTTCCTTCCTTCCTTCCTTCCTTCCTTCCTTCCTTCCTTCCTTCCTTCCTTCCTTCCTTCCTCCTTCCTTCCTTCCATCCACCCAATGTGCACAGTGGTTAGAATGCAGTATTGCAGGCTAATCCACTGCCAGCAGTTTGATCCTGACTGACTCAAGGTTGACTCAGCCTTCCATCCTTCCAAGGTGGGTAAAATAAGGACTCAGATTGTTGGGGGCAAGAGGCTGACTCTGTAAACCACTTAAAGAGGGCTGTAAATCCATCAAAAAGAATTAGATCATGCTTCATAATCTTCCAAATTTAGGTTTCTTTCCTGTTATCAAGGTAGAATCACTCCAGAGATTCATTTCAGGACTCTCTTCTTTGGTGAAAAGATTATTCAGGTTCAATTCTGATGAAATGTTTTCCATGTTCCAAAAGAAATCTGAGAATAATGGACTGCTGTAGTTTGGTGACCCAGGTAACTGGCATTTAGCAGCTGAACTTAGCATACTTGACTTTTCTGGAAAGCAATTGTCAGACTTTCAAGGTCAGCCAAATCAGGAAACAGAAACTATAATGAATGTATGGAACTCTGTTATATAATAGAATAACAGAATCTTGAAAGCTTAACAGAGTTTCCCTCTGCCTTCCTCTTATACCAAAGAGTTTCAAGCTGGGGCAATCTTGAGTTTCTTCCTCAACCCATTGTCAGAGTTCCAATTAATACACCCATAGCACACAGAACTCTGAGGGAGGTAGATTCCTCAAAGAGTTTTATTGGATATATCATATTGGCAGAGACTGGTGAAAACTGACTCTAAAGGTTCCCTCAGTTTTCACCTAATTAAAAGTAAATGGTTTTCCCTTTTCCCAAACAGTCACATGGTCCAATTAGGGTGCTGTCCAGTTGCTTGGTAACATCACTCCTCCTCTCTTCACCCACCCATTGGAATGACCTTGGTTCCCAGGCGAAAGTATTTTGTTTTGGCTACAAACCCCCAGCTATCTCTATACCTCCCTCCCTCACCCTCATCTCCATTGTGGCAACACTGAAGCCTCAAAGATGGCCTCAGTCAGGCCAGCTTCAGAGTTGACATCCTTCATGCCTTTCTTACATTCATGTTTTCCTAATAGCTGCCATCAAATAGCTTTTGATGGGTTGTTCCAGTCATTTTCCAAAACACTCAAAAGCTAGATAAGAAATAATGAATGGAAGTGAATCAAAGAGAGATACAACCTAGAAGTAAGGAGAAATTCTCACACACTGGGAACAATTAATCAGTGGGACAGCTTGCTTTCAGAAGTTGTGGATGTTTCATCACTGGAGGCTTTTAAGAAGAGACTGGACAGCCACCTGTCTGACATGGTATAGGGTCTCCTGCTTGAGCAGGGGATTGGACTAGAAGATCTCCAAGATTCCTTCAAACTCTAATAGTCTATGTTCTGTGTTCTATTCTCCTCTACAATAACCAAAATAGGGTAACACAAAGGATTTTACATTCTTCAGGTTCCTGTTTGCACTAATGGAAGAGAATTTGCCTTGGACATTTTTTTTTCTCAAAGAAGAAAGAAATTCATGGTGTTCTTACAATAATGGTGAGGTGACCATGGGATTGTGTGAATATCATGCTGTTGTTGTACATATCTTCCACATTTTTTCTGGCTTCCCATAAACCATCGTGGTGTTTCTGAATATTAGCAACTAGAAGCACGCTGGCTAAGAAATTCCAGGAATTGAAGTCTGCATATCTTCAAGCTTCCAACATTTTTTTTTATTTTTAATTACATTTATATGCGCCCTTCTCGGAGACTCAGGGCAGCTTACAATTTTTGGGATGCAACCCAGTGTGCTCAGCAATAGCCTTCATTCCATTGTATATGCCTGCTTATTACTAAGCGGCATTTTTACAAGGTCAGCTAATTGCCCCCAACAATCTTGGGTCCTCAATTTACCTACCCCGAGAGGATGGAAGGCTGAGTCAACCTTGAGCCTGGTGGGATTCGAGCCTGCACTAATTGTAGACAGCTGGAACTTAAGTGCAGGCAATTAACAGCCTGAGCCACCAAGGCCCCACTGCTCTGTTTTACCTTAAATGAAGGACATCTCAGAATAGGCTCAAATACAAATGTCATGGCTTTACCTGAAGAGCCATACTTCAGTGATGAAAATGACCAATGATAAGTGTTCCATCAAGCAGCCCTTTGCTCCCCATAAATAAGGTCAAGCTGAAAATGAGCTCCAAACTATCCTGCCCAAAGGTCTCCTACCAGACCACAGAATTCCACCATCTGCAGATAAATTTTAGAAGATGGAGATGGACTTACAGACATCCACTGTGTCTTCCCATTGTCAAGCTTCAAAAGGCTTTTGCTGTTGCAACTATTACCACATCTCAGCTTGCCAACAAACTACGGGGGAAAGGAGAGGGAGATAGAACATGGCCCAGACATTGAGATGGCAGCATGATAACCAAGGACATTTCGGCATTTACAGAAGCTGAAAAGACTTTCCCACAACAATATCTGGAGAATGTGACAATGTGTATTGGACAATGTGACCTGAGATAATTTGGGGGTGGTAGAATTTGAACTTTAATTCTATGGGTTAGCACAGGAAAGATCTGGATGTGGTATTGCTATCAAATGTGCCAAAATGATATACTCAATAAAGTTTTGCATAGAGGGAGATTTGAGCATCTCAATCATGCGTGCTTTGGTTGGGTTCGTCAATTGACACCATTCTTAGAACAAGCTGTAAAAGCTTCTATTAATTTGACTTCTCTGTTCCCTGCTCTTTCTGCACTGTCTTCCTATAAGTTGGCATTTATTTCTGTGCTGTGTGCACAGATTAACAGTGTTGGAAGGGACCTTGTAGGTCATTGCGATGCAATAGCGTAATAGAGCCTGCAGATCACAGCCATAAGTAAAGGATTAGATGTAGAATGGGGCTTGGTCTTGTATTAACAGAGTAACAGAGTTGGAAGGGTCTGTGTAGGTCATCTAGTCCAACCCCCTACCCAAGCAGGAGACCCTATACCATTTCTGACAGATGGCAGTCTAGTCTCTTCTTGAAAGCCTCCAGTGATGAAACTCCCACAACTTCCAAGGGCAACTTCTGTTCAATTGGTTGATTGTTTTCACTGTCAGAAAATGTCTCCTTATTTCCAGGTTGAATCTCTCCTTGTTCAGTTCCCATCCATTATTCCTTGTCTGGCCTTCAGGTGGCTTGAAAAATAGCTTGACCCCCTCCTCTCTGTGGCAGCCCCTCAAATATTGAAAGATAGCAATCATGTCTCCCCTGGTCCTTCTCTTCACTAGACTAGCCAAGCCCAGTTCTTGCAACCATTCTTCATAAGTTTTAGCCTCCAGTCCCCTAATCATCCTGGTTGCTCTTAGTTCTACACACAGAACTAAGACTGAGATAACCTTGGTGGAATTGCTGTAACATAATACAGACATGGACTGTTGTTCAGAAGGCCAGGAGAGTGAGCAAGAAGTTTAAATAAAGCAAATTGTCTTTGAAACTTCCCAGAATCATCTGACCTAAACCACATCTGATGATCCCACCCTGAGTCCATCTGGTAACAATGGGTGCAATGCAATGATAGTCAAAAATACATTCCATAGGAATTGTGTTTTGATAAAAGCAATACGAACAAATCACCCCCGTTCATTTTCAAGCTGGAACGTTTAATTTTAGTGGAATGGTTTTCGATTGTTTTATACCAGCTGCTGCTATCTGAATTAGTAATTTTTTTAGCTTTATCCAGTCAGGAAACATGAATCATATTCATATTTCTTGATTTATTAGATTGATATTCTGTCTTTTCTTTCTAGGAACAAAACCTAATTCTCCCTTTTCTAATTCTCCCCCCCCACCATAATGACCCTGAGAGGCAAATTGGGCTGAAAGAGCATGTTTAAGTGACCTTGGGAGCTTCTATACCTGAGTTGGGACTCGAGTCTTCTCAGTCTCCAATAAGACTAGCACTGGTGATGTTACCTGTTTTGGGTAACGAAACACCTACAAGAAAACAACCAAGCTCAGAGAGCACCAAGGATACCTCTACTCAGTCTTACTTCAAAATGTTATCCCTTACAAAAGACTTCAAAAGGAAAAACAAGAAACTCCAGTTGCCTCCTGAAAAAGCACCTTTGGGACAACCATGACTAGATCAGGGGTTGCCAACCTTTTTGGACCCCAGGGACCACCAAACTCATAATTTTAAATCCCACGGATCACTAATAGAGCTTTGGTGGCTCAGGCTGTTAAATGCCTGCTCTTAAGATCCAGCTGTCTACAATTACTGTAGGCTCGAATCCCACCAGGCTCAAGGTTGACTCAGCCTTCCATCCTCTCGGGGTAGGTAAAGTGAGGACCCAAGATTGTTGGGGGCAATTAGCTGACCTTGTAAAAATGCCGCTTAGTAATAAGCAGGCATATACAATGGAATGAAGGCTATTGCTGAGCGCATTGGGTTGTGCTCCAAAAATTGTAAGCCGCTCTGAGTCTTTGGAGAAGGGCGGCATATAAATGTAATTAAAAAAATAAAAAAAAGTATGAATTTTGACTGAAGGTGGCTTGTTGACGTTGGTGGGAAAGTTGGTCCCATATTCCAGAACTGCAGTAGTCACAGGACTGGCCCTTTGGTCATCCCGGAGCAGCTGCTCCTCCGCCCAAGTGCACCGGCCTGCCATGAACTGGAGAAGCTGCTCCGGGATGATCAAAGGGCCAGTCTTGTGACTACTGCAGTTCTGGAATCTGGAATTTCCCACCAACATCAGCAAGCCACCCTGGGGCGGATTTCCCTCTCCTGCCATTGGTCTTACCTTCCAGTTCCAGCTCATGTGGCTCTACTCAAGGTAAGGTTTGTGCTTGGCTGAAGGGTGGGGGCCAGCAGGTGGGCGGGCCATCTGGGTGGCACAGCCTTGTGTTCCCGTGCAGCCTGGATTAATTGTTTGGGGGAGTGCTTTGGGGGGGACATTTCTCTGCGGACCACCAAAATTTTCTCTTGGACCACCAGTGGTCCCTGGCCCACCAGTTGGCAACCACTGACCTAGATGACTGAGAATCTCTACAGACTTTTAGCTATGCAATTTGCGATGAATACCCTTTGAATGCTGTGGGAGTAGGAATGGATTTCCAGAAAAAAAAATGCAGAATACAGGACCCAGAAGCACCACTCAGGTGACCCTGAAGACACAGATAAACCTCCAAGTGGCCTCAACGATCCTCTAAAAGGATGCAAATGACCAGCAAATGACCAAGGAATATAAATCCTTCTATTCCCCACTATCCTCTCAGAGCTGAAGAAGCTTCTTGGGTGAGAAGCAAAACGTCTTCAAAGAAAATACAAGAAAGTTCAGTTGCCTCCAGAAAAAACACCATTGGGACAACCATGATCTGGATAACTGAGAATGTCTACAGACTGTCATCCCTTACACTAGTGGTCCCCAACCATTTGGGCACCAGGGACTGGTTCCATGGAGAGAGGTTTTTCTATAGACCAGAGAGGGTATAGTTTTGCATGCTGCCTGCCCCCACAGATGTGGCTTCGCTTGTTTGCACGGCCTGATTGCTGGCATGCCATGACCCATGTGCCAGTCCATGGACAAAGCATTGGGGACCCCTGCCTTACACTACATTCTGTTTCAGTGTATCAGGTATGTTGTTGCTATAATGCTCTGCTTCATTGGAAGATGTCACTCAACATCAATCAATAGAAACAAGTCAATGGGCAAAACACATTAGATTTGATTCCAGGATAGTATTGTTGAACGACAGTCAAAGCAATTAACTATAAGTGAGAATAAGTAATGGCAATTTAAAACAAATGTGTTTTTCCTCTGGGAAAAAAAAAGATGAAGAATGTTAATGAAAACATTGAATAGGTTTTGGCTCAGCCTTCATGTCCCCTTTTTCTTTATACTCCCTAGGTTTTTAAATAAAAAAACCATCATATAGCACCCTTGATTGATTAGGTTTTCCTATCATTTAGACTGACTTTGTCATCACGTAGATGGGAGGAAATTCTTCGTATTGTAGAAAGGTTATATTTCAGATGTCAGAGTGCCTTCTACAAAAACAGGTTGTCAAAAGAAAGAGGGAATGATAAATCAAAAAGCATCTAACACCATGTATGAAATACTTCTAACAATAGCTTCTCATTCCCCTTTGGAGCTACTGATAGAATATGATTTGTAATTCAAGTATGAAAAAGGCATACCTTTCATTTGAAGCCAGCCGAGCAGACGGAGAAAGATAACAAGAGAAAGAATATTCAATTTGAAGATGCCTTCAAGGAAAGCCGTCAAAAGAGCCCACCAAAAGATTTATCCGTGTTGAACTACAGATTCAATAAAATCTTTGACACCTTTAGATAAGAAAAGTAATATTTTATGATTTGGAGAGGGCCAAAGGCTTAGGAGTGCCGCCTAAGCAGGTTTAACTGTGAGGCTCATGCATGGAATATTAAAATGGGAGCCAAAGAGCCATCCCAGAATATTTCAGCAGAAGCTACCCCAAGATTTTACAAGTTCTAGCTTCTCCTGTCCATGTTCACATCTAGGTCTGACATAAAACCAGCATCATGAGCCACAGTGGTATAGTGGTTAGAGTGCAGTACTGCAGGCTACTTCTGCTGACTGCCGACTGCCTGCAATTTGACAGTTCCAATCCCACCAACCTCAAGGTTGACTCAGCCTTCTATCCTCCTGAGGTGGGTAAAAACAGGACCCAAATTGTTGGGTGCAATATGCTGACCCATACGTGTTAGAGATGGCTGTAAAAGCACAGTGAATCGGTATATCAGTCTAAGTGCTATTGCTATTGCTATCATCACAAGTGAGCAAATTGAAGGAATGGCTAGCTGGTTTGACTTTAAGGATTTCAATACTCAACATTTGTGCTTTCCAAATGGGAGGAAATCCATTCTATGTGGGCACAAGATAATGATGATGATGATGATGATGATTAATTATTATTATTTATTGGATTTCTGTGCTGCCCCATCTCCCGAAGGACTCAGGGCAGCGTACAATCATAGAAACAATATAAATATAAATACTATACAATTTAAAAAGAGATTAAACATGAAACCCAATAATCTGAATTAAAATAGCACTAAGATGAGGAAGAATGAAGGTTAACAACAGAGGATCATGATCACATGAAGGGTTAGTGCTGCTTTTTAAAGCCTTAGTAAGGCCACACATGGAATTCTGCATCCAGTTTTGGTCATCACATTACTAAAAAAAGGTGTTGAAACTCTGGAAAGAGTGCAGAGAAGCACAACAAAAATGAATAGGGCACAGGAGGCTAAAACATATGAATAATGGTTATAGGAATTGGGTTTGGCTAGTCTACTAAAAAGAAGAACTAGGGGTGATATGATAGCAGTGTTCCAATATTTAAGGGGCTGCAACAATGAAGAGGACTCAACCTATTCTCCAAAGCATCATAAGACAAGACAAGAAACAATGGATGGAAACTAATCAAGGAGAGAAGCAACCTAGAACTAAGGAGAAATGTTCTGACAGTGAGAACAATGAACCAGTGGGATGGCTTGCCTTCAGAAGTTGCAGGTGTTCCATCACCAGAGGCTTTTAAGAAGAGACTGGACAGTGATTTGTCTGAAATGGGTTCCTGCTTGAGCAGGGGGTATGACTAGACCTCCAAGGTCCTTTGTTCTTCCGTTAACACAGGGAGGTGAGTGAAGGAGTGGTTTTGGATGAGTTCTAGTTGAAAATGGTGGATAAAACATTTACTGAAGGAAGTTGAAGAACATCTCACCTACGCTGTCAGTGGTGACACTGTCAAAGCAGACTTGTCTTCCACTTCTTTCCCCAGAAATCCTTTCTTTCCAGAACTAACCCTCATTGCTTCAAGCAGGTAGTCAGTCTCTCATAAGGTGTACAAATATCTCTTCTTCCAAAAGAATGTCACCCTTTAGACAAGCACCGAAGCTGCAAATTTTGGTCACTGGAGTGATTTGCCTTTGCAAATCAGTATTGCAAATGGACTTGTCAAAAGAGGGATTAAAAAATACCTTCTGTTATTATTTCCATTTCAGCTCCAGCTGAGAAAGTCTTCTTATCCATTTCAATTTTTAAACTTCCATACTTTTTTTTTGCCTAGGGAACCTCAGGAGTAGGCAATTTCTATTTCTTATTCACCTGGAATTGAAGAATTTCCCCTCAGTTCAGGTCTTCTACTCTATACATTTATTTATTTATTATTTATTTATTAATTGGATTTCTAAGCTGCCCCATCTCCCTAAGGACTCAGGGTGGCATACAATAAAAACAATACAAATATACAATTAAAAAGAGATTAAATCAAATAAGAAACCCAATTACAGTCTAAAACACTAAAAACAGTCATTAAAACTCCCCCACACACACACACACCTCTCAGTCCAGGTCAGCGAGTTGGAACAACCATGTTTTTAGGCCCCGGCAGAAAGAGAAGAGGTTGGGGGCCACCCGAAGCTCCAGGGGCAGTTGGTTGTGTAGGGTGGCTGCTCCCACAGAGGAGGCCCTACCCCTCGGGGTCACCAGCCAACATTGTCTGGCTGATGGAACCCCAAGGAGGCCCTGTCTGTGAGAGTGCACAGGACGATGGGAAACAGTTGCTGGTAGCAGGGTCTCCTGTAGATATCCCAGTCCTAAGCCATGAAGGGCTTTATAGGTCAAAACCAGCACCTTGAATCTCACCGGGAGGGCAACCGGTAACCAGTGCAGCGCGCGCAGGAGGGGTGTAACATGGGAGTATCGGGACACTCCCATCACAACCCGTGCCGCTGCATTCTGGACAAGTTGAAGCTTCCGGGTAGTCCTCAAGGGCAGCCTCATGTAAATAGCAGTAGTGCAGACAGGAAGTAATGAGCGCATGAGTGACCGTATGTAGGGCGTCTCGGTCCAGGTAGAAGCGCAATTGGTGCACCAGGCAAACCTGGGCAAATGCCCCCCTGGTCACGGCTCCCACCTGCTCCTCCAAACTGAGCCATGCATCCAGGAGGATGCCCAAGTTGTGCACCCTATCTACAGGGGGCAACACCTCTCCCCCCATAGTTAACGATGGAATATCCTGCACAACTCGAGATGCTGGTACATATAGCCACTTGGTCTTGGCTATATGAGAGGCCATTACATTTCTTTTCTTCAGAGAAAAGAAATGCAATGGCCTCTCATCTTCCAAAATCTGAGGATTTGGGGTGGGGGGAGAAATACTTGACACATCCAGGAAAAAAAGTGAAAGAGGAAATGGAGAGGAAGATCATGTAAATCAGGGGTCCCCAACCTGTTGGCCACAACCCAATACTGGCCCATGGCCTATTTCCAACTGGGCCTCACTGCACAAATATCACAGGGGCTCACGGCCCCACTCATGTGAGTAATTTGTGCTCACCTGCCTCTCCCATAAAACCATCCCTTCTTTTCCCCTCCTTCCCCCTCCCTCCCACCACTTTGTGCTACCAACCCTGAAAGGTTGGGGAACTCTAATGTAAAGACTGAAGCTATCAAGAGAGGAACTTAGAAAACTCAAGTCAGGCAAAATCATTAGGTAAATATCCGGGTGGGCTTCAAAAATTTTACCAAGGGGTTCTCGGTCTGGTTGCTGGGTGGGCATGGCCATGGTGGGTGTGGCCTAGTTGGCCTCCTGCACCATAGTGAGGGGGGTGTTTTTGCCCTCCCCGGGCTCCAGAGGATTTCCTCAAGCCTTCAGAAAGGCCAAAACTGCCTCCCTGGGCTCCGGAGGCTCTCTGGAAGCCAAAAGCAGGCCTATTTCTGGCCTTTCCAAACTTCCAGGGGTCCCATTTATTGCCCTCCCCAAGCCTCTGTGCGTGCCCTGCACTTACTTGCATCCAAAACAGGCCATGTGTGGACTCCTAGGAAGGGCAGGGAGGGGCAGAGTGAGCGTGGTCAGTCAGGAGTGGGATTTGAGGGTTCTCCAAACCGCACAGAATCTTAGCTCGGTCTCTCCCAAACCCCTGCAAACCCCCAGCAGCCCCATCCCTGGTAAATATGACTCTCAAGCTTGAAAAGGAAAGTCAAAAGCTGCTGCATCCAAAAGGCTGGATGTAAAGAAAAAACTATGACTGAAACCCTGGGATTGATCAAAATATAAGGTTTGATTGATGTGTTCTACATTAACCAGTTCCTGCATACGTAATGTCTTTCTTCTGGACAACGAAGCAGTTCTTGTTACCAAGTTCCCAACTAGTCTTCAGCCTTGGAGAAACCCCATGCTTCCTGCCACAACGTCCAAGGATGCTGTTGTGGTGCCTTCAACTTTTCTCCCTTGAAAAAGTCTTCTTAAGACTTTTTCTAAATTAAAAAATAAAATAAATAAAATATAAGCATATCTCCCCACTTTCCAACAGACCCTTTTCTCTGACTGCATTTTTCCCCCATATGAGAAGAATCAAACTTAGGGAAAATGGGCAAATAGAGGAACCGGTTCATTTTGCCTGGTTTCTTTGACAACTTCCAACCGGGATATAAATTACAGCGATGCAGCTGAAGCATCCTGGCGCATGTTCTCAGTGGTTGCTTTTGGATGGTTGCATGTTTATTATGCACAGCGATTAAAACCTTCCACACACACACTCTCTCTTTTTTTCTTAAACAAATGAGAGCCAAGCATGTTGGTGAAGCAACTGCCAGGCTTAAAAATCTCACCACGGGAGGCTCCTTGGATTCCTAATTTTTCCAAATCACAACAGATGTCAGCTGAGGACAGCTGCTCCATTTTCCTTCCCAAGTTGGTAATGACTCCATCCACATGAAGTAGATGGTGATGATGATGTTATCCATTCAGTCATCTCTGAGTCTTGGTGATTCCATGGGCCAGGTATCTGAAGGAAAGCTATTTGAACTAAGCAAGGGTAGAAAAATGATCTTTTAATGGAGAAGTGATCCATCAATGTGCAAATTAACTCCAAAGCCATGAATTTTCACAATACCTGGTTCTGCCAGTGGGCCTGGGGAACCCAGAGTGGGATGGAGCCCATTAAATGGCTTGTGTGATCTGCTGTCACCAGGGCAGGGGGTGGGAGGTGATTTTGCTTTATTGTACTATATTAATTTATTGGATACCTTTTGTCAGTTTTAGTGTTTTAAATGTGGTTTTATATTCTGTAAGCCGCCTTGAGTAGCCATGGGTGAGTAGGCAGCAAAATAAATTCAATGAATGAATGAATGAATGAATGAATGAAATGAATGAATGAATATGGGCTTAAAGGTCCCAAAGAAAGAGACAATGCAATTGAGTCAGGGTTTAAATCAATTTATCTATTATCTGGGAATGTAACTTGGGGGCTTCAAGCCCCCCCCCCCAGAAGAGTCCACCATGGGATAAATGCAAGCACAAGCAATGTTTCAGAAGAGTTCATCCTATGCTTAAGAAAAATCTACAATCTGCCAGAGACTTCATCTTTATAGGAGGAAGAAGAGGGTGGAAATTATGAAGATGATGATTATATTATCCATTCAGTTGTATCCAACTCTTGGTGATTTTATTGGCCAAGTGTTTCTCTACATCTTCTGATCTTGCACTACTTCTTTGAGTTTGATGGTGTCCAGCCACCATGTTCTTTGATGGCCTGGTTTCCTTTTACTGCTAACTCTTCCCAACATAATGGCTTTCTCAGTGAATTCCACTGCATGGCATGGCCAGAATAAGTGAGAGACAGTTTTATGATTTTCCTCAGGAAATAGAAATAGATAATGAAGGAATGTATTAAATTTATCTTCTTTTCTTCTGAGGTTTCTCAACCTCAGCAAATTTAAGATGCATGGACTTCAACTCCCAGACTTCCTCAGCCAGGATGCTGTCTGGGGAACTCTGGGAATTGAAATCTGTACTTCATCATCACTGCTGCCTTCAATTTTAATGGACAGAGTTAAACAAAAAGAAAGAACAGGGAAGAATACAGTCAGAAAAAAGGCTTCATAAAATAAATACTAGCATGTATTTAGCAAAAGTTGAAATTGCTCACAGATAAAATAGAGGAATTGGTGGAGATGCCAAAATCGACAGCCTAAGAAAAGACTTTGACAAATTTTATTAACTCAAAGAAATGAAACTAATTTTGAGATTTGATTATTAGAATGATATGGGATTATGGAAATAATGTGGACAAATGTTAATTTTACAGTAAGTGTTTGATATCTTTTACATCTATACCAAAGAAAGTCAGATATTCTTTTTTATTTTCCTTTTTTTCTTGTTCTTGTATCTTTCACTTTTTTCCTTCTCTGACTTTTCTCTTTTTTCAATTTTTTAACTTTTTTAAAAATAAAGTTTTTTAAAAAGCTCAGAAATAGCCTAGAGAGAGATCCCAAAATGTGTGTGTGTGTGTGTGTGTGTGTGTGTGTCAGATCCATGTATCTGTCATTTTTTCAATGGAAGAAGAAAAGGGGGGGGAGACTGAGAAAGAAATCCTTCTTGATGTAACCTGAATATATTTAATCTTATATCGAATTTGTATAACCTACACATGATACAATGGAGGGATGAAACCCAGATGGCCAGAACCTATCACCTCTGGGAGAGACAGCCAGGAGATTAAGAGACCATAAAAATTCTACAGTGAGATGTGTCCTGGGAAACTCTGAAAAAGATCATTCTAAAAAGGGGGTGGGGGGGAATTAACATGTTGGCTCTTTGTTTTACTAAATACACATCAAGATAAGGGGAGGGGTTTTAAACTCCCTTATCTATCTCTGCATGCCTGGGAGGCCTTAGACCAGGGGTGGGCAAACTTTTTGACTCGAGGGCCACAATGGGTTCTTAAACTGGACCGGAGGGCCGGAACAAAAGCATTGATGGAGTGTTTGTGTGAACTAATATAAATTCAAAGTTAGATTACTTCACGTAGCCTTCTGGGAGAGCAAGAGAACCCTCCGCTCTTTCGGCTCCACCGGCCGGATAGAACAGCTGAACGGGCTGGATCCAGCCCCCGGGCCGTAGTTTGCCCACGGCTGCCTTAGACATTGCTTTTAACCCCTACATGAATTGTCTCATCTCAATAAAGGATTCCTTTTGATACATTTTGATACATTTTCAGAATTCATTCTAGTTGAACGAATGGAAAAAGTTCTGTAGCCTGACAGTGTGTGTGTGTAGTTAAAACAACAAAGCAAGACCAATAAAATAAAACATGTGTAGAATGAAGTAGACCCCCATACTTACAATTACACTTGATGTAATTATTTTTGCACACTTCTTTTTTATAATAAAACTTTCATTGGATTTTACAAATACAAAAATAAAAAATACTAACGCCAAGTAAAAAGAATATAAAAAGAAAAAAAATGAAAAAGTGCTTTGAAATAGAAAAAAATAATAAAGAAAATAAATATATAAAGAAATGACTTCCCTCACCATCAGGATGAATATAAACGCCTTCAATAACTTATTACGTTCTCGGATGTTTCAGCAAAAGATCTCTTCTTCCCATATTTCATCTCTTATCTATAAACAAAGCTTAATTATTCAATCCCAATAAGCTAAAATCCATTAAGAGTTACCAGAAATAACATGTATATATTTTATCTTAATCAAATAAATCTCTTTTATATTTTTCTTTTGCTTTTAACACAGTAATTTATCACTTTCTCTAAAAATATAGCAAAAAACTTCTTGTTTCCATATTTTATATCTTACCTATAAACAAATCTTTAAAGCCTCACCATTCAGTTTTAGTTTTTATTAGTTCATTAAGAGCTACCAGAAACAAAAAATATATTATCCTCAATGAAATAAACTCAGTTTGTATTGTCTGTTTACTTTTAAGAAATTTGATTTTAATCCCTTCAAATGGTATCCCACAAATTGATTTCTTATCATTTCCCCTATGTTGCCCTTCAGAAACTCCTTCAGAAGTTCAACACTTAATTCTCTTTTGTAAGTCCAAGATAAGAAAACTATCTAAGTCACTCTTCTCATTTATTATTTGCATCTCCCTTTTAATTACCAAGATATCAGATGGTTCCATTTGTAAATCCAGTGTAACATCACTTTCCATATCATTTATGTAGCCTGACATTTTAAAATCCATTTTCAGATCCACATTCAAATCTGCTTCAGTCTCTGTTTTATTCAGTAAAATCGCTCCTCTTAAATAACTTCTTTTAAATTCATTTGTTTTACCAAAATGGAGTAATTTCTGAGAGCATTGTCCCCAAACATCACAAAAACAAAACAGAATTACATCTGCATGAAAGGAAGGAAGCAGTGGGGGTTAGTCTAGTCAACCTTTTGCGGTTTAAAAACATTTTAAACACTCCTTAAACTTGCCTGAAACTGCTTTCATCAAAGAACACAAGGAAAGTACTGGAACATGTCTTTCTGAAGATTCCCAAAAGCCATTAACAAGCAATTTCCTAAAGTGATTAAGACAGGAAGCATGCAAAGCCATGAAAGTGTTGAATAACAGTGTTGAAGTCAGCTTTCACTGACTTCCACAGCTCTAAAACCTGCCAGAGACCACTATCTTAAAGGTAAAGGTTCCCTCGCACATATGTGCTACTCATTTCCGGCTCTAGGGAGCAGTGCTCATCTCTGTTACAAAGCTGAAGAGCCAGCACTTTCCAAAGACATCTCCATGGTCATGTGGCCGGCATGACTAAATGCCGAAGGCACACGGAACGCTGTTACCTTCCCACCAAAGAGGTCCCTATTTTTCTACTTGCATTTTTACCTGCTTTCGAACTGCTAGGTTGGCAGAAGCTGGGACAAGTAATGGGAGCTCACTCCGTTACATGGCGCTAGGGATTCAAACTGCTGAACTGCCGACCTTTCTGATTGACAAGCTCAGAGTCTTAGCCACTGAGCCACCACGTCCCTATTGGGGGCACCGCATCCCTATTGAGCCACTGCATCCCTATACCACTATCTTACAGTCTCCTTATGCGGAGCTACTGTATGGAATGTCTGGGGTAGTACTGTTCTCCTTTTTGCTCCAGAGAGGAATCCTGTGGAGTCAATCCATTCTCTAGGTACGCTTTCTGCCATGGTCTTCAGCTCTGCTCTCACAGAGCCATCTTCAGTCTGTCATTGATTCAACAGTGTGAACGCTTCTCAAGAAGGGTTGGAAGGGATCTTCAAAGTCTTCTAGTCTAACCCACCCATGCCCATGGCAGAGATCCTATACCATTCCAGATTTCTTTTGAGGGTTGATAGGATGGATACATGTGTTCATAGAAAGAATAAAAGAATAACAGAATAATAGAGTTGGAGATGATGCCAAGAACATTCCAGTCCAACCCCACCCCCCTCACCCCTGCCCAAGCAGGAGATCCTATACTATTTCAGACAAATGGCTGCCCAATCTCTTCTTAAATACCTCCAGTGATGAAGCACCCACAACTTTTGAAAGCAAGCCGTTCCACTGATTAATTGTTCTCACTGTCAGGAAGTTCCTCCTTAGTTCTAGATTGCTTCTCTCCTTGGTTAGTTTCCATCTACCTTCAAGTGCTTTGGAGAACAGGTTGGCATTTTCTTTGTGGCATCCCTTCAAATATTGGAACACTGTTAACATGTCTACCCTAGTCCTTCTCTTCACTAGACAAGATGTACCCAATTCCTGCAACCATTCTCCATACTTTTAGCCTCCAACCCTCTAATCATTGTTGTTGCTCTTCTCTGCACTCTTTCCAGAGTCTCAACATCTTTTTTATATCATGGCGACCAAAACTGGTTGCCGTATACCACATTTGGTCTTACCAAGTCATTATAAAATGGACAGTCAGATAGATACGTAGTGTGGTCTTTGCTTGATGGATTGAGCATTGTTGTGCGCCCCTAGAGTCACCTTCAATGAGATGGGCAACTATATATTTTTGATTGATAAATAAATAAACATGGCTTCAATTCCACCATCCCTTTCACAACATAGTGTTTTTTCTATGTAAAGTCAAGCTAGCAACTTGTTTGCTTGCTTTTATGGGTCTGCAGATGTTTATCATTTTAGCAGAATGCTTATGGGTAGTAGATTTTATGAAGTTATTTTTGCTTGTTCAAGTATAGTAAACCACCTTCAGACTCTGAAAGTAGGCAGTATACAAGCAATTGTAATAAATAAATAAGAGGAGAGACAGATGCACGTTAGTATTGTCAGAGCATTCTCCCATTCTTAAAGCCGCATACCCAAGTACAAAACATAACATCTTTTCAAGGTGAATTCAAACCTTGACATTATTTAAAAAACCCACACAACAAATGTATTGTCTTTGTTTAGTTTTCTTTCCCAACTGCCAGTAAGCAGATGGTTGAAGTGTAATTGAGTTCCTCCCAGATAATGAGAACAGTACCTCGCAGGTAATAATTCAGTGAACAAGAGCTGTTAAGAATCTATTTCTTTCAATCTTTAGGGAAGGAACGAGGCACCTTCTGAATTTTAGAAACCTTCTGCGTCCTAGGGAATGCCAGATTCTGAAACCAAAGAGGGTGATTTTATTTATTAGGGTGGAATTTTGTTTAATGTTGCACTCCAATCCATCATGCGGTAGACAAGTCTTCAAAAACAAAGCTGTTTTCTCAGGCATGATGGTTTTCTGTTATGACCTGCTTTTTTTCAAAACTTATAATCATCAGCAATCTTTCTGCCAGAGAGACAATAATGACACAAAATAAGACAAAAATCCCCATGCTTTATCATTTATTGTCATTATCATTTCTTTCTTCTTTTAAAGCAGGGGTGGGATTCTACCAGTTCGCACCTATTCACTAGAATCGGTTGTTAACATTCTAAGCAGTTCGGAGAACCGGTTGTTAGAAGAAATTACTGGCCTAATCCTGTAAGGAAGGCAGGAAGGAAACATTCTGGTGTTGCTTACAGAAACTGCCTGTCCGTTAACCCTTATTACATTCTTGGCAGGACTAGACTTTCTGTCTCTGGAACTTCTCTGGAGTTTTTTCCTCTCCTTTGCTGGTACTTTGCTTGTGTGGAGTGACCATTCAAAGTTACAATGGCACTGAAGAAAGTGACTTATGACCATTTTTCACACTTAACGACTGTTGCAGCATCCCCACAGTCACGAGAGGCCAGGCGAGGAGATGCGTGCCTCGATGTGAGTGATATTGAGTTGGCCACACCCAGCCAATAACATGACCACCAAGCCACGTTCACCCAGTCACATGACCACCAAGCCACACCCACCACCTAAGCCACACCCACAGAACCAGTTGTTAAAAATTTGAATCCCACCCCTGTTTTAAAGTACTGATATACACCAGAAATTTCCCTAGGCATCATTATTCAAGCTCCCAGAATGTGGAATATTCCTCACAAGAATCTATCTGAACAGGATGTCCATGGAGATTCTCACTCATCCAGGTCATGGTTATCTTAAAGAAGTTTTTTTTCAAAAGACAATTGGACTTCGTTTTTCCTTGAAAACATTTCTCTTTTCATCCAAGAAGCTTCTTCAGTTCTAACTGAACAATGAAGAATTTGCAGTCATCTGGTTGTTAGCACTCTTTCTGAGAGTTGTTGAGGCCACATGGAGGCTTACTTGTGCCCTCAGGGTCACCTGAATAATGCAAATGGATGTGGAACCTTCTTGGAACTGCTGAAAGGACTGTCCTATTTTAATGGGAATTTTATTTCACTGGGCAATGATAGCTTATTCCTGATAGCTCTCTGAATTAATTTCTTCAGGATGCAAGTAAAATGCCACAACATCTATTTTTTTCTTGTATTAGAGAAATGTCACATTTTGAGAGGAAGAGCAATGGTTTCAGCATTTTCAGTTTTCCAACTGCTCACCAAAAAGACTGCCTCTATCTTGATAGTTCCTTAGCCAAGGATGTCCATAGGATATGACCAAAAAGCCAAGATGATAACTACAATAAGTCAATGGTGAACTCAAAGTTCCATTTATTTATTTTTTTAATGTGTGTTGATGCACAAAAACCAACCTTCAATTGTACCATTATGGCCACCAACCTTGACTTATTTACCATACTATTCAGATACCCCTGCCAGGAGCATATACACATCCCATGAGTTAGTATTGTGGTCACAAGTTCCACAAATAGCTAAAATACTGCAGCCAACTGAAGGATTTTAATTAAGGTTAGGGTTGATCCAACTGAAGATAGTACATAGAATTATAGGGCTGGAAGGGATTTCAGAGATCTTCTAGTCCAACCCCCTGCTCAAGGCAGGAGCCTTACACCATCCCAGTCAAATGGTTGTCCAGTCTATTGTTGATAATCTCCACTGATGGACCACCCACAACTGCTAGAGGCAAGCTGTTTCATTGATGAAATGTTCTCGCTGTCAGCAAAATTCCTCCTTAGTTTTAGGTTGTATCTCTATATTGATAAGCTTCCACCATTACTTCTTGTCCTGTTCCCAGATGCCTTAGAAAATAAGTCAATCCTCTTCTCTGTGACAGCCTCTCAAGTACTGGAAGATGATTATCATGTCCCCTCTTCGATCCCTCTCTTCAACAGGTCTCCTGCTTGGGCAGGCAGTTGGACTAGATGACCTACAAGGTCCCTTCCAATGCTGTTAATCTGTTAAACTGTGAGGCTAGACATACCTAGCTACCTCAATGGTTCATCATACAATTTAGACCCTCCAAACTCTTTATCATCTTTGTTTCTCTGCTCTGGAACCACTACATGTAGGTGAACAGCTTCTAATGGAGTAAACACAATTAAAAAAAATAATACCCATCATTTTTTTATTTTTAAACTCTTGTGCAGTGTGAGAGGCCACACAGAACTTAGATAGCTGGGGGAGAAAGATTTAAATCAGCCTAGCCTTTGTATGCTGCTCTCAGACCAGTCTAAAATCACTATTTACTTCCTCTACACTAATTAAAATCTTCAGCTTTCACTGTGTGCTACATATTAAACTTAACATGTCCGTAGTGTTAACACCCATATTCTACTTACCTATGTCGTCCTTGTATTGTATGTTCTTAAAAGTCCCTCCTCAGAAAGTAATGCTAATGGCTTGATGATCCCCCTTGGAGTTTTACTAAATAAAAAAAAGAACCTCCCAATTTTGTTCTTCAGGAAGTCCAGTTACCTTGCATCAGGTTTTGCAACTTAGATTAACCATGTGATATGTAACACAGGCTAATTGCATAGTCACTCCAAGAAGAAACATGGATTTAAAGAGCTTACTGTAGTAATTACTGTATGGCCAAGTTTTATAATGTTAAAGAAAGCTAGAATAAACCCTTCAACCCACTTTTTAAAGATTGTATTCTATAATGTCCTTGGACAACAAAGGCAACCAACAAGCAAGGAGTGGAGCGCATAATACCAGACAGGTCGCTGGAAGGCAAAATCACAACTGCATCTCACTCACTGCTGCAGCTCTGTAGCAGACAAAAAAACTCTACAGAGAATCATTAAAACTGCCCAGAATATTGTTGGGCTCCAGCTACTAGCCCTGGACGACATCTTCGCATCTTGCTGTTTGAGGAAGTTGCACAACATTCTCAGAGACTCTTCCCATCCTGCTTACAATCTTTGTGAACTGTTGCCTTCTGGCAGAAGATACTGAACAATTAAAACTCAGACCACACGTTTTCTGAACAAATTTTTATCCCAGAGCTATAATTTCACATAACAATGAATTTAAGGACCACCATCAGTGAGCTGTTGGGACAGTATTACTTGGTCTGTTGTGTGGATGCTTGTGTGTTTTTAGGGGGTGGGGAATTTTGGTGGGTGGGGGTATATTTGGGGATTGTTATGGGTGTGTGCGTGTTGGGTCTGATCTCTGGGTGTTATGTAAATTTCATTGTATGTGTATACTGTGCATATTCGTACAATGACAATAAAGTATTATTATTATTATTATGGTGGTTAATCTTTGGTGAGATTCAGCCTTTGGGGCTGGTTGGTAGCTCAACAGCTTTGAGTCCTAACCAAGGACCTAGGAACTGTTAAGGTAGTGTGGGAGGATATAAGCTGTTGCAAGTAGGGTGGTTTTTTGTAGAATCAGGGTATTCAAGTCTGATAAATTCAGAATTTCCAAATAGCGAGGTAGCCCTTTAGGTACTGCTCCAAGGGCTCCAATTACAATTGGGATAACACACAATTTCTTTTTCCGAAGTTGCCCAACTTCAATTTGTAAGTCCCGATACTTTGTGATTTTTTCTTGCTGCGTGTCTTCAATTCATGCATCACCAGGTATTGCAATGTCAATGAACCAACCCTTTTTCTTTTCAACTATTGTTATGTCAGGTGTATTGTGGGCCAAGTGCCTGTCAGTTTGAATTTGGAAGTCCGACAAGATCTTGACTTTTTCATTCTCCAGAATCTTCTCAACCTGATGTTCCCAGTAGTTGTTACTATACTCAAATCCAAACTTTTGGCAGTTTCCAGTGAATGATTTTAGCAACTCGGTTATGGCGTTCTAGGTAGTCAGTTTGTGAAATTTTGCTGCACCCACTGATTAAATGGTCAACTGTTGTCGTCATCATCATCATCATCATCATCATCATCATCATCATTATGGCCATATCATGCATGGGAATTCCCTGGAAAAACCATTTATGTTTGGAAGAGTTAGTGTAAAAGGAAAATAGGTCACCCAAGAACAGAATGGCTGGACTCCATCAAAGAAGCAATACAAGATCAGAAGATGTGGAGAAATGTGGCCAATAAAATCACCAAGAGTTGGATATGACTGAATGGATATCATCATCATCATCATCATCATCATCATCATCATCATCATCATCATATAAAGAGATGAAGTGTCTGGCAGATTGTAGATTTTTCTTAAGCATAGGATGAACTTCCCTGAAACATTGCTGGAGGTTGCATTGATCCCATGGTGGACTCTTCATGGGGGTTGAAGCTCCCCAAGTTGCACTCCCAGATAACAAATAAGTTGATTTAAACCCTGGCTCAGTTGTGTTATCTCTTTCTTTGTGACCTTTAAGCCCATACTGTGAAAATCTTTGGCTTGGGAGTTGATTTGCACATTGATGGACCACTTCTTCATTAGAAGGTCATTTTCCATCCTAATTTATTTGAATAAAACTTTCCTTCAGATACATCTCCTCTTCAGGCAATGAAAAAAAATATTATTATCCTCAGCAGTTCTTACTGTAGAGAAAGAGATTACAAGATAGGCTCTTATGACCAAGATTTATTTCATCACCTGAAAAACAATGTCACCTCTTTTTGCTACATGTCTTCTAAATTGGATGTCTATGGAGATTCTAAATTAGATGTTCTTTCCCAAGTTGTCACATACATGCATACATATTTCCACACACCTACCCATTCAGAATAACATGGCAGTATATCACAGCTTGGTAAAATTAAACCATCTATTTTAAGTATGCAAGGAATAATATGAGTTATAAAAGATATTCTGTAAAAGCAATCCAATGTCAGCTGGATTCGTATTTCTCAAAAGCAATTGTTTTTCCTTTCTCAGTTTATTGGGGTGGTCTAAGTGATGGACCAAATTACTCATTTTTTTTTGTTTCTAATTTCTTTTGGAAATTAGGCTCCCCCCTCATCAAAGTTCTTTCCTTGTATCTTCATATGTATTTTCACTAAGCTCATGCAAACAGGGCATAATTGTTGGTAAAATCAAGCATAATTTTCTGGATCAGTAAATGAGTTTTGGGGATACAATCTGGGAACCTATTTTCTATATACTACTACAAACTCTGTTTGTAACTTTCAATTGATTAAAATGGTGCACCAAAGGGGAACAATTTTTAAATCAATATACCTCAGATGTTAAATGTCTAATTTAAAGAATGTGCGCAAAATCCAAGACCCATTGCTTGCATGGGATCGAAATTTGGCAACATTGTGGCTACTTCAGTGATGTATGCTGCTGTGCCACCACGAGGCTGTGGTCATCTGAGGTCAAATGATCATTATTTTCAAACTCCCTGCCAGATTCCCACACGGAAAGTCAATGGTCACTGCTTTTTTGCTCACCCATGGTCCTTCTGTTTCTCTGTTTAGGTAAGAAAAGAATCTCTGAAACAAAGACCTAATAGAAGAAACCCCCTCAGGATCTGCAAGGATCCATTCTGAGCTCAGTTAAAGAAAATCTACCCTGTTCAACAATTCAAGACGGATCATTATTCCATTCAAACTTGGTCTCCTTTTGGTAAGTGCCATCTTTAATTCCCAACTTTCTCAGCAATGATTAAAGTGGATGGGAAATTCTGGGTATTGTCCTATACAGCTGGAGAGCATCCAGTTTTACAAAAGCCTATTTGTCATCAATTGTCCAAGATCAGAGTTAAACAAAAAGAAGAAGAACTGGCAACCACAAGTATGGTTGGGTATGTGAAGGTCAGATTGATACAGCAATCACACTCCTAAATTGGACTTGGGAAGACCCAGTTTCAATCTACCTTTAGTCATAGCCACAGAAACCTTTCAGGTGACTCCCCCCCCGTATGTGTGTGCGTCTAACACATATATATATATATATAAAAGTGTGTGTGTGTGTATGTTCCTGCATAACTCTGAAACACCTCAAGCAATTTCAATCAAACTTGGTACACAGATGACGTACCCTCTGGAAACAAATACTGTGGGGATAAGACAACCCTTGGGTGTGTGCCTTAAAATGGCTTCTACTGTACAGCAGAGTGGACTTGCCATGGTAACGGCTTCACAGTACTCCAGTACTCCACAAGGGGGCTTTCTCTCAGCTTTCCAAGGAAACATTCAAGTGATTGGCCAAGTGCAATCAAATGCTACAAAAATGAAACACCAGCATAGACAAAAAAAAAACTCCCAGGGAGAGGAATAGAAGACTTGCGACACTGTGCAAGAGACAGTACAACAGTGTGAGTCCTGACTACAGCATTTTCCTGTCTAATACAGGATTGGGACAAATAAATACCCAGGCAATGCTGGGTTATTGACTATTACCTTATAAAGTCATTATTGCAAAGAAATGCTGGAATATGCTATGTACAGCAAGTTGAACCTCTGTACTGAACAAACAAATCTGATATTAAAGCAAGGAGGATGGCCATTGAAAAGCAAGTGAGCAGCTTTTCAAGAAACACAGAAGGTACTACTTCATACATACAAACACACTCACCCACCCACCCACCCCCAAAAAAGAAAAAAAAGAACACAATGAAAAGAGGTGGATAGCTCCAGATCAGAGATCCCTTTATATCTGTCTAAAACTTCCAAAGGTTTTGCATTTGATTCTCAGCAATACTGCTGAATTAAACTCTTTGGGGGAAGAAGCCACCAATAACCTCCTTTTCATGAACCGCTGAGTGTTTAAATAACCTTTCCCTCTCCTTAGTGGCTTTTATGATATAATTTGGGTCTTTGTTGTTCTAGTTTCAATTGACTCCACTTGCTTTTCAACTCCCTTCTGCTTTCCACTCAATCGTATTTATACCAGTCCCAAAGGAGGGCCTAGAAGCTTGAAGACTATCGATTTTGAAGTGAAGAGATGCTGGCTGTTCTTTTATTGAGGTGCCTGGAGGAAGAGGAAGAGGAGGAGGAAGAGGAGGATGGTTTCTGCATTATGGAATCCTTTGACATTCTCCTCCCTGCCTTGTAAAAAGTCATTCCAGGCCAAGTGATTTTTGTCTGCTGCTTTTAGCATCCTGTATCTGTTTGCAATTCTGAGTTTTGTGAGTACTGTGGAAAGCTAAGAAACAGGAAAGCAGTCAGATGTTTCATGCATAGCAAAGGTAAGGATCATTCAAGAAATGGCGAACTGCTATGACTGGGAAGATACTCCAACGTCGCTCAAACCAGTTTGGATGAAGAAATATGGGTTCTTCTTGACATGGAAATGGGGGAAAATTTAATAATAATGATGATGATGATGATGATGATGATGATGATGATGATGATGATTTCCTTGAATCTATTCAAGTCCTGGGAACTTCATTGAAGGCTGCAAAAATTCAGACAATCACTAGAGGGCAGCAAAAGGAGCCAGAAAACTAACACCATGCTGCCATCTAGTGCTCATCCAGAGGAGTATTTGCTAAAAGCAATCCAAAGTAATATGACTTTATTTACTTACTTACTTACTTACTTACTTACTTACTTACTTATTGAATTTATATTGCCACCTATTCACCCATGGTGACTTGAGGTGGCTTACAGAATATAAAACTACATTTAAAACAATAAAACTACCAAAAAGAATCAAATAAATTAATAAAGTACAATATAACAAAATCATCATACCGTCTATTGCTGATCTGCATTTTCTAGCTTCAAATTTAGGTTAGCTTTTTAAAATGTCCCAGATAGATAGATAGATAGATAGATAGATAGATAGATATTTTTAGCGAAGGTTGTTGAGAGCGTGGTGGTACAGCAACTGCCCTTGTTCCTGGAGGAAACTGATTATCTAGACCCGTATCAATTGGGCTTCAGGTCTGGACACAGCACAGAGACAGCATTGGTCATGCTGATGGATGATCTCTGGAGGGCTCGGGAAATGGGTTTTTCCTCTGTCCTAGTCCTATTAGACCTCTCAGCAGCTTTCAATACCATCGACCATTGTATCCTTCTGCAGCAGCTCCGAGGATTGGGGGTGGGGGGCACCATTCTGCGGTGGTTCTCCTTCTTCCTCTCGGGCCATTCGCAGTCGGTGTTGGCAGGGGGGCAGAGGTCAGCCCCGAGGCCCCTCACTTGTGGGGTGCCACAGGGGTCAGTTCTCTTGCCTCTCCTGTTTAATACCTACATGAAACTGCTGGGTGAGATCATCTGAGGTTTTGGGGTGAGGTATCATCAATATGCTGATGATACCCAGCTTTATATCTCCACCCCAGGCCAGATCAGTGATGCTCTCTCTGTGATGTCCTGGTGCCTGGAGGCGGTACGGGTCTGGATGGGGAGAAATAGGCTCCGGCTCAACCCGACCAAGATGGAGTGGCTGTTCTTACCGGCATCTCGGTTTTCAGGCAATGTTCCATCTTTGGTCATGGGGGAGAGGTGTTGCCCACCGTGGATAGGGCGAGGAACCTGGGCGTCCTCCTGGATCCACAGTTCAGTTTAGAGGAGCAGGTGGGGGCTGTGGCCAGGGGGGCTTTTGCCCAGGTTCGGCTGGTTCACCAGCTCCGCCCTTATCTGAGCCGAGATGCCCTTCGAACGGTCACTCATGCGCTTGTCACTTCTAGAATCGACTACTGTAATGCTCTCTACATGGGGGTGCCCTTGCGGACTACCCGGAGGTTACAGCTGGTGCAGAATGCGGCCGTGCGGGTTGTGATGGGAGTGTCCCGATACTCCCATGTTACACCCCTCCTGCATGACCTGCATTGGTTGCTGGTTGCCTTCCGGGTCAGTTTCAAGGTGCTGGTAACAACTTATAAAGCCCTAAATGGCTTGGGTCCAGGGTACTAGCGGGAACGCCTCCTGCCAGCATCATCATATGTCGATTGCCCTGTTCACTCCCACAGAAGGGGCCTCCTTGTGATACCGTCAGTCAGACATTGTTGGCTGGCGGTTCCCAGGGCTAGGGCCTTCTCCGCGAGAGCCCTCACCCTTTGGAACCAGCTCCCCGTGGATCTCCATCTGGCCCCTGATCTCCGCTCCTTCCGCCGGGACCTGCAGACTTGGTTGTTTCAACAGGCCGGCCTGGAATGACCCGGGTGGGTTTTTTTAATTATTTATTCTTTTAATGTTTTAATGTTTTACTGTATTTATTTTGACTTGTTATGTTTAATTGTTTTTTATGTAAATTTTGTGCTGTTTTAATGTTAGCCGCCCTGAGTCCTTAGGGAGAAGGGCAGCATACAAGTCGAATAAATTATTATTATTATTATTATTATTATTATTATTATTCTCTCTCTCTTTTAGATGGGGGGAGAGAGAGATGTGTGTATTAGAGGGAGCGAGCGGGGAGAGAAAGCAAAGGAGATTAAAAAAGAGAGAAGGAGAGAGAAGGACCAAAGAGAAAGAGAATTTTGCTGTATTTGAATTTTATTTCTTCCTTCCAGGAGCTCAAGTCAGGTTAGATAATTCTCCATCCTACATTTTTCTTTGCCACAACTCTATAAAGATGATTAAGCCGAAAGACATGACTACATTCATAGCACACAGTAAACTATTTTTAAAGTGTGATGTGAACTCAACAGCCCCCCAGAATTCCTCAGTGAACTTCCACAATGAACTCAGATCTCCCTTACCTTAACCCAACCCCTTAGAGCTTTGGACATTCTATAAATGACATTTAATGACATATTTCCATTCCACGTTTCTGCTAATAGTCACATTGGCATAATGCAGAACATGGAGAAGAAAATAGGAAAAAGCATGAAAACAGTAAAATCAATGATATATGGGATGTGAGGAACTTCAAAGAAATACTTTGCTTTGATGGACTTTTGAGCAATGTACCCCCTCAAAGTATGCTTGCAAAGTGCCCTGCTCCAGTTCTAATTAGCAATGTGACTGAGTTTGCTGGTACCAACTGGCTCCTGGACGTGGGATGTGAAACATCAGAGCAAGGGATGCTGGCCTTGCACATACACACACCACACACACTCATACCTCATGAAGCACTGAAATATAATAAAAGGCCAATGCAAATATATAGAATAGGAATTAGAATAGAGTAGAATAGAACAGAAAAGAATAGAAAAGAATAGAATAGTATAGAATAGAATAGAGTAGAATAGAGTAGAATGGAATGGAATAGAATAGAATAGAATGGAGTGGAGTGGAGTGGAGTGGAATGGAATGGAATGGAATGGAATAGAATAGAACAGAACAGAACAGAACAGAACAGAACAGAATAGAATAGAATAGGAATAGAATAGAATAGAATAGGAATTAGAATAGGAATTAGAATAGAGTAGAATAGAATGGAAAAGAATAGAATAGAATAGAACAGAAAAGAATAGAATAGAATAGAATAGAATGGAATGGAATGGAATGGAATGGAACGGAATGGAACGGAATGGAATGGAACAGAATAGAACAGAATAGAATAGAACAGGAATTAGAATAGGAATTAGAATAGTAGAGTTGGAAGCGATCTTAGAGATCTTCTAGTCCAACCCCCTGCTCAGGCAGGAAACCTTATACCATTTCAGGCGAATGTTTGTCCAATCTCTTCTTAAAAGCCTCCAATGATTGAGCATTTACAACTTCTGGAGGCCAGTAGTTCCACTGATTAATTGTTCTCACTGTCAGGAAATTTCTCCTTAGTTCTAGATTGCTTCTCTCCTTGATTAGTTTCCATCCATTGCTTCTTGTCCTGCCCTCAGGTGCTTTGGAGAATATATGTTATGTTAACAGAATAACAGAGTTGGAAGGGATCTTCTAATTCAACTCCCTGCTGAAGCAGAAGATGTTATAACATTTGAAAGCCTCCAGTGATGGGCAACCCACAACTTCTGGAGGCAAGCCATTCCACTGGTTAATTGTTTTCACTGTTAGGAAATGCTGTGTTAGGACACAGAGAGAGACATCTTCAAGAATATGCAAAAAATGTGAGCGTAGGTTTCTTAAAGATGCAAAAAGCTGTTTTCATTGAGAAAATACAGGAGAACATACAGGTAGTCTATACTTCATAACAACTTGTCCTTGTGTTTACGATGATTACAGCATCTTGTGGTCTTCTGGTTACTTTCGTGGCCAGCTTCCTACAAGGAAAGTCAATGGGAAAGGTAGCAAAGTTTTGCAAAGGATGACCACATGACATCCTTGCTTAAGGATCACCCCCAGTAACTCTTTTAAGAACAGCAACTGGAAGTGCTGGAATTTCCATCACTAAGTGACATGATCACATGGCATACCATTTTATGACCACATGGCATAACAGAAACACCAGTCCCAATTACTATTGTTATGTAAGACTGTCCACAGTCATCTACAATATTTCTCAGAAAGACAATGGGTGTAGTAAGGATTTTGGTAAGGAAATAGCTTTTTGTATCTTTCCTCTACTACTGCTACTACTCTCTCCCTCCCTCCCTCTTTCCTTCCTTCCTTCCCCCTTCTTTCCTTCCTTCCTTCCTTCCTTCCTTCCTTCCTTCCTTCCTTCCTTCCTTCCTTCCTTCCTTTCTGTCTTTCCCTCTGTCCCCTCTGTTCCTCCCTCTCTCTCTGTCTCTCCATCTTTTAATTACTCATGCTGAGTTTTATTGGTGATGAAAAATGAATTTTCTTCTGCAATGGAAGCTTTGCTCTATAAAACACTATTATTTCTCAAAAATGTAGCATTCATTTTCAGAACCCGTGGAAGAGAAATGCTTTTAATGCAGAAAGCCGGATCACTCCCAAAACTGAAAGAAGAGTTTTGAGAAAAATCTCATATCCCACTGATGCCTAATTCTATAAATCACACCTGAACGAAACATGCTGGTTTTAAATACGTGACGACTGGCTCTTTTCTCTTTTTAATTAAGCAGATCTAAGATGGGGTGGGGGAAATGGTGCTCAAAACATTTTAATGGGGTTTATTCCCCCTCCCTTAAAGACATTACAGTATACTCACCGCGTTCATTACTGCCAAATTGATGAAAACCGATAAACCGAAGATGGGGAGAAAGGAAGAAATGTCTTTAGATTCATTAAAGAGGAGAGGAGAAGATAATAAAATGAAATTTTGATACAGGAAAAGATTAAGCCAGCTTAAGGAATCGTTCAATACATGTATTGCGAGATGCATTTCATTACGGTAATATGCAGCAGTTTGATAGTGGGATCCAATACATTAAAAAAAAAACCCTTCACATGGTGGGTTATGCTGACTCCTCAGTTCAATATGTTAATTGACAATAAATCTGACTTGCCTATAAAAAGCACTTGGCTAGTCGTTTTCAAGATGGTCATGACTTTTTATGATGCGGAACTTTTAATTTACAGGGATGATAAAAATAGATTTACTTTCAGCCACTTATATCTGATTTAATTAGCTAATCAGCTATAAATCATCCACTATTGAAAAAGTAATTTAGCAAAAATGATAGTTTGCTGTCAGTTGGTCTTAAGTACGAAAGTCATCTGGATGCAAAAAATAATAACAATAATAACACTTTCTTCCAAAAAAGAAAGAGAGAAAGAAATTCTCCAAAGCTCCTTGCTCAGTAAAGCAGAAGAAAATATAAATCCCAAAAGCTGGCAAATGCACGAAGACAAGCTTACATTTCAGGAAAAAAAGAGGGAGAAATTTTATTTAGAAGCCAGAAATAACAATAGCAATAGTACTAATACTGCTTTGCATGGTTTATAGCACTCTCTAAGCAGTTTACAGAGTCAGCATATTGCCCTCAACAATCTGGGTCCTCATTTTACCAACCTCAGAAGGATGGAAGGCCGAGTCAACCTGGAACAAGTTAGCATTGAACTCCTGTCCATGGGCAGAGTCAGCATTCTGCATTCTAACCACAGTACCACCAGGGCTCATGGCTAGTAAGAAAGCTGTTTTCTTAACAGCTACATTCACAAAACGCACTAGACATGAGCTTTACCTATCTATCTATCTATCTATCTATCTATCTATCTATCTATCTATCATCTATCTATCATCTATCTATCTATCTATCTATCTATCTATCTATCTATTCATCAGATTTAGAAACTGCTCATCTAAAAATGCACATCCGCAGTCACAAACTGCATTACCTAAAGTTTATTTTATTTTCTAGGTATACCTCTACAAATACTTCTAATTAAACTCATTTCTGTCTAATAATAGGGCAGCAAAATCTTAAATACTTCCAAGAAACAACTAAAAGACACAGATTCAGCATGCTCCAAGACCAGGTCCTCAAGCGAAGATAAAGTTTCAAATAGAAATATGTGCCCAAGAACTCCTCCAGTAGTAACAGCCATCTCTTCCTCGTCCAAGATCAAAGCAACTGCTGTGTCAATAACCTCTTAAATGAGAACTGTGAACTGCCATCTTCAAGCTCTACTTAAGCTTTGAGAATGGATATTCACAAAGGTATTGTAGGAAGTTAGCACCCACCCCTCTCCTAGAAAAATGAAATATCCTAGGAAATATTAAAAAGGCAGAATATTTCCTCTAAAAAGAGTAGAAACTCAGAAGCAGAAACTCACCTCAGAAGTAGAACCTCACCCCCACCTTTGTTAATGGGTGGGCCATTAAGGCCTGGGCCACAAAACTTTACATAACAAAGATCTCCAGGTAAAGCTATAGCAATTGCTCAAAAGCCCTTTCAGCGCATCATCATTCAGCAAGGCTCAACCAAGCCTGGAACTCAGGACAGCCTACAGAGTTGCCCCAGCATGGCCCCATGGGAGTCTGACAACCAATCAGAATACAAGCTCCAATTCAAATCCCAACAAAGGTTATAAAACCCAGGCACTCTCAGCATATCAGTCCTTTCTTGACCTCTTCCTTCACCTTGAAGCATGTGATCATCCTTCCTTTTCACTCTGGAGCTCCAGGCCATGTGGTCCTGTCCACCATTAAACCTTCCAAACAGCCTCCATGTTTCCAGTGACTTTTTCCCCACTTGGAACTGAACCCAGAAGGATATTTCTTCCACCAGTATAAGACAAGATGAAATACTTGGTGGACTCACCTGTGCTGAAACAAAGCTTGGATGACTATATGCCCCAGGATCTTGTAGAAGTAGATTTCTGCTCTGGACAGCAATAAATAACTAACAAAAACCAAGTCTTTAATTGGAAGAGTAGAACTACCATGGATCCCAAATCCAGAAAATTATGATGGAGTCACAGGACTTAATTTTTGTTTACCTCACTAAAGATGAAATGTACATCTCTAATCTGCCCTGATCCGTACAGATAGTTCTCAAATTATTACCATAATGGAACCTGTTGATCATGGTCATAACTTGTAATGGTCATAA
This sequence comes from Naja naja, assembly GCA_009733165.1. Classification (NCBI taxonomy): domain Eukaryota; kingdom Metazoa; phylum Chordata; class Lepidosauria; order Squamata; family Elapidae; genus Naja; species Naja naja. The sequence continues at coordinate 4,820,812 of CM019164.1, read as the reverse complement.
ATAGAAAAAGAAGGAAGGGAAGGGAAGGGAAGGAAGGGAAATGAAAGAAGGAAGGAACGGCTTCCAATATTCTTTACACAATTATAGCTATAATTTTATTTTTATTTCTCTCTCTCTCAAGTTATGTCACGGTTCTCTTCTTTCTCTAGTCTTTCCTATCTAATCATCAAAGTCATGAATCATGATCATTTTTCTATTTTTAAACAAAAATCCACGGGGGGTTTCCAGTCACCAATAAATGTAGATACTTCCTTTCTTTAATCAAAGGCGTTCTGCCAATTTCACTAGGCATTCCCCCAAGGTAAGAAATGCAGAATCCTTCCATCTTAACCTTTTTTTTAACTCTGAAAAATAAGATAATATTTGGAAGTGCTTCAGAGAGACCACTCCCTAATTCATAGGTATATAAAAGAGAGAGCAAAGGGAGAGAGCTGGGGAGAGCAAAGAGAAAGAATAGTACAATCTTCCAAGATTCTGTTATTATAGAAAAACATATTGAGAGTTTTGCAGCAATACTTCAATGCCAGAAAAATAAACACAGATGGCTGATGCTTCATTTAACATCTTTATAAACATAAATAGATTTTACAAACCAGTTGTAGATTTCTCCAACATGGAGCAAACTCAAACAGAAACATGTTGCAAGTACAGAGCAGGGCTCCATTGTTCAGCAAGCAAGCAAGATAGTTTCATCTTCAACAGACAGACTCAGAGCTTCAACACATAGTTGCAGAGCTTAACACAGAACCACGCCTAGACTACTTTTAGTTTCAGTTTCCAGCCTCGGCTACTTCTAGTTTCAGTTTCCAAAACAGTCCTCATTGGCTGACTTAGTTGCTATGCCAATTCATTGGCTGACCTTGTCACCAAGCTCTATTCCAGTTCATGAATATACTCTGACAAAACAGAGTTAGAAGGGCCCTTGAAGGTCTCTTACTCCAACCTTCTGCTGAAGCAGGAAATCCTATGCCATTTCAGATCAGTGACTGAAGAGAAGAAATCCTCTCCACAGCATGTAGTAGTCAAGTAAGAGTGGAATCATTTCCCTGCAGTCAAAGGTTGCCTTTGTGGTTGTCTAAAGGCAGGATGGGAACAACATGGTGGCATTTCTGTCCTTGAGATGTCCTCCTGAAAATAGGGCATGCTAAGGAGCCCTGGATATCCATCACTGAACATAAAATAAAGAGTTGGAAGGGACCTTGGTGGGGGGGTTCTTCTAATCCAACCCCCTTCTCAAGGAGGAGACCTTATAGCATTCTGGACAAAGGTTGTCCAATCTCTTCTTGAAACCCCCCAGTGATGGAGCACCCACAATTTCTGAAGGCAAAGCTGTTCCACTGATTAATTGTTCTGTCAGGTAATTTCTCCTTATTTCTAGATTGATTCTCTCCTTGGTTTGTTTCCATCCATTGTTTCTTGTCCTGCCTTCAGGTGCTTTGGAAAAAAGGTTGACCCCTCATCTTTGTGGCAGCCCCTCAAATACTGGAACACTGCTATCATGTCACCCTTCATCCATCTTTTCACTAGACTAGACTTACTCAAGTCATATCATATTTCAGCAGTTAGGTATGCTTTAACTGATGCAGATTTCTAAACCCAATCAGAGCTAATTCACTTGTAAAGAGGTGTGAATTAAGACAAAGAATGGTTGAGTTTCTTTTTTTAAAGGCTAATGAAATTGTGTTGAGGGTCCTGGCTGACCAAACTATGGGAAACAGGAAAACTGCAGCAGAGAAGTCATTATATGTGAAACATCTGTGTGTGTGTGTGTGTGTGTGTGTGTGTGTCTGTCTCTCTCTGTCTTTCTGTCTCTCTGTCTGTCTGTCTGTCTGTCTCTCTCTGCCTCTCTCTGTCTGTCTCTCTCTCTCTCTGTGCGTGTGTGTGTGTCTCTGTCTCTCTGTGTCTTTCTCTCTCTCTCTCAGTCTGTCTGTCTCTCTCTCTCTCTCCCCACCTTGCTCTGTGTGTGTGTGTATGTGTGTGTATCTTCAGTCAATTTAGCTCATTGTATCAAGACTGCATCCTTCTCTCATCCTTATTTTTCTCCAAACTTAAAACAACAACATTCAGAATGCAGGCAACATTTGCATATGTTTCTGCTTATAGAGTAAGCAGCTTAACTTCCTATCAAATTCAATATTTTTTTGGAAAGGAGAGAAAAAAACCCCACATAGCTCTTTATTTGCAGAAGAAGAAGACAAAGAATATAGGTATTATTTCCCCGAGAACTTCCTTCACAATAATTTTAGCTCGGAGAGGCTTGTTTATTTCCTCGTGGTTTTTTTTCCCAACATTTTATCTTAAGTGAACAGAGAGCTTTGCTCCAGTTCATCCTTTCCCCTTCTGATGAGTTTGTGACAGCATTGGAACCTCATTTGTAGTTCCTGTTCCTGTAATCCTTGCAGAGTTTAATTCCTCTTCTGTGTCTCTTGTTTATCTCATTCCACTTCTTATCCAAACATTTAAATCTCACGGTTCTTCTTGTGCTACCAAGCATGTTTGCTATTATGGCATAATTCGTTTAAAAAAAATATTTAAGACTCTGTCCTAACATTAGAATTGCTGGCAAATGCCACCAAATCAAGACTTGGAAAATGGGACTTTGCCAGATAGGGTCTCCTGAGAAATATAGTCTCACTTTAGGCGCAATTTGGAACAATTCCCTGGATAACTGCAATGCTGAGCAGAGAGGCTTTGAAATCATGTAATGTTATGTCCAAATCTAATCTTCAATTGCATGGCCAACGTTTTCTTCCTCTGCAAAAGAAGCTTCCTGTTTCTCAGGGAGTCTGAATATTTCATTTGCATTTATCCGTTTTGGCAGCATTTTCGTGATTATTTTATTATTGGTAGGACAAGGTACTGCTGGCTTCTTTTATATATAGAAGATGCTCCATCTCTGAGGAAGATGGGCAGTTCAAAATTGGGATAAATAAATAAATAACTGTGAAAAATAAATAAAATCCCAAAATTTCCCTCATTACCCATCAAACTTTTTTTTTTAATGCAGCCTTCTGTCCTGCCGGAAAAAAATAATTTCTGAGGTAAAAGAAAATGTACTGAGATAAGAAAATAATAAAAAAATTAAATTAAAAATGGAAGAATGAACAGATATATTCCAAATATACAGACCAGATGTATCAAACATCAAACAGACAATTTACTATATAAATTACATGAAATATTTGAACAGTTTTGAGAGAGAAGGAGAAGGGAGGGAGGGAGGGAGGGAGGGAGAGGGAGAGAGGGAGAGAACCAAAATAGAGTGAATTAACTGCTTTCAAACTAGCTCTGGAGTCAGCCCTTGCACACCATCCGGAGATTGCAGCTGGTGCAAAATGCGGCGGCACAGGTGGTGATGGGAGTTCCCCGGTTCTCCCATGTTGCCCCCCTCCTGCGTGGCCTGCATTGGTTGCCGGTTGCGCTCCGAGTGAGGTTCAAGGTTCTAACTTTAACATACAAAGTCCTTCATGACATGGGTCCCTATTATTTAAGGGAGCGACTGTTGCCGACATCGAACACTAACCTCCCTGTACGATCTCACAGACAGGGCCTCCTTGGGGTCCCGTCGGCCGGACAGTGCCGGCTGGCGGTCCCCGACGACGGCCTAGTCTGTTGCGCCCCGACCTCTGGAATCAACTTCCCTGGAGCTCCGCCTGGCCCCTGACCTCCGCACTTTCCGTCGCGACCTGAAGACCTGGTTGTTTAATCAATCCGGGCTGTGACCCTGGGCTGGGGTGGTTTTTTAGAGTTTTAATGTTGTGATTTTAGTGTTAATTCGGCTTGATTGTTTAATTTGGTTTTATCTAACTTATTGATGTGTGATTTTATTTTGTAAGCCGCCCCGAGTCCTTTCGGAGAGGGGGCGGCATATAAGTCGAATTAATAAATAAATAAATAAATAGATGGGAGACCACTATAAAATCTCACAACTGTACATTAAGCAGATACAACTAACCACAAAAATTCCCCCAAGAAGATAATGGCAAACTGCTTTCATAACACAGTTGAGGAAATTGGACATATCCATAAAGTTACAATGAGTCAAACACAAGTAGAAATAGTTTATTTATTTGATTGTTTGTGTTAGCCAAGTTGGGTTTTTTTTTTAGTTACAGCAAATGTGCATCAAGAAAATGTATTTTTTATTTAAGTTGATTTATGTCAACTTTTTTTTCCAATCTGAAGTTCTCTAGGTTTTGGGGGCTCACTTTTCTGAATCTCTAGCCAGGGTTTGGGTTCTGGTTTTGCTGCTACCATTTGTAGAAGTTGGATCTAAAGTTCTCTGAAGGTTACCAGGTATGGATAGTTCTTGACTCATGACCACAAGTGAAACCTGAATTCCTGTTTCTAAGCAATGTGGTTGTTAAAGAAGTCATCATTGACCCAATTTAACAACTATTTTACCACAATTTTCAAACAAATCACATGATTATTTTTATTTATTTACTTACTTACTTATTTTGTTTATCAAGCATGTATGAGAAAAAAGTATAAGTATGGACATAACTTATAAACATACAAGTATAAACAGTATATGTATATACATAATAAATGAGTATGAATAAATGGGAACATTAGGACAGGGATGGTAGGCACACTGGTGAGCTTATGCATGCCCCCTTACAGACCTCTTAGGAATGGAGTGAGGTCCACAGTAGACAATTTAAGGTTAAAGTTTTGGGGGCTTTGAGGATGTAACAACAGAGTCAAGTAGTGAGTTCCAGGCATTGACCACTCTGTTGTTGAAGTTATATTTTCTGCAATCCAGTTTGGAACAGTTTACTTTGAGTTTGTATCTCTTGTTTGTCCTTTATTAAGTGAAGAGACTGGACAGCCATATGTCTAAAACAAAATAGTCTCCTGCTTCAGGAGGGGGTTGGATTAGAAGTTACTACTCTGTCCTGAATAATGACCACGTGTTAACAAATAGAATAAAAGGTACAGAACTGAAATAAAATGCAAATCATATTTTTATATCACCCCTACAATTTTACCCCAATCAGATCCACATACATGCAGTTCTCAATTGCATTGTTTTGTTCCAACAGAGAGTTGTGCTATATGGAATATCTGGGTTCTGACTGCACATGAAATATGTTCTTTTAATGCAAAGATCCCAATAGGCCATTCATCTAATGTGCTGCTGTCCAAGATATTGATGTTTCTCTTTCTTATACAGTTGACATTCAAATAATATATGTGCTATTCTCTCTCTCCTCCCTCCCTCCCTCTCCCTCCCTCCCTCCCCCCCTCCCCCCCCTCTCTGGAATACTGTAAATACAAACACATTTGTCATAAGGCACTTGGTTAAGCCTTCCATATTCAACCGTTGGGTCCCACTGCTCCAATTCCACTTGAGTAAACATACACACACACTCAAGAAGTTCATGCTTTTCTGTGTTCAAATATTTGATTCCCTGCTATACAATCCCTTCTCCCCAGGGCTAAGGAGAGACCCCCATCTTCATTTAAAAAGGATGCGAAAGTCTTCTTTCTCTGAAGGTGGTGGGAGCAGGTGGGCTCCATTTGCGATCAAAGTGGTGGGATTCAAAAAAATGTTTACTACTGGTTCTGTGGGTGTGGCTTGGTGGGCATGGCTGGGTGGGCATGGCAGGAGAAGGATACTGCAAAATTTCCATTCCTTCCCCACTCCGGGGGGAAGGTTACTGCAAATGTCATTCCCTCCCCATCCTACTAACCTGCTTTCCAGCTCCATTCTCCTGTGCAGGGCAACTAAAAGAGACCCAGCCAATCAGCTGGGACTTGGGAGGCAGAGAATAGATGGGGGTGGGGCCAGTCAGAAGTGGTATTTGCCGGTTCTCCCAACTACTCAAAATTTCTGCTAGCGGTTCTCCGGAACTGATCAGAACCGGCTGAATATCACCTCTGGATCACCTTATTGCTGTTTTCTGCAAACAACCTTGAGTTGTGAAGAAGTAGGACAGTATAAAAGTGTGGAATGGATAAATGAGAAGTGTTGTGTTCTGCCTGTCACTGGAAAATTTTCGTCCAGTAGAAAGTACACTTTGGTGTCATCTACAAATATTCAGGACCAATATTCATAACAGCACTGACATCCCTTTGCCCTGGGAACAAATTATTTGCACAATGCACAATCCTGAAGATCCTAGTTTGCAACTCACCCTTCTTGGACCCACATAGCTGCTGCTTGAGCTACTAGCAATCCTATTTGGCTATGGAATAGGGCTTAGCTCAGTCAATAGCACAATTCCCTCCCTTAGGGGGTGAGCAGCGTTGGGTTGTAATTTGAGAAAGTTGGAACCAAGTTGTCACTCATTTTTCTTGGTTGATTTGGAGGTTTACTGACATGAGTTGGAAAATGTGGTTTTATGCAACAGGAAAATAAAAAAAGATGACAAGATAGTGAACTGCTTAGTTTTCTCACATCGGTGGATGTCACTTTATCAAATTTGCTGTGAATTTCCCATCTGCAGAAGATGTGAGGCTGGGTCTTGGCAGCAGGGAGGGGGAAATTAAGAATCAATAGCTTCCTTTGAAAAAAGAACCAAGGGAAATGTGTTAAACAAAGGTTTTGGACTTCTGTTTGTAAACACAGCCTTCCTGGGTGTTGGATGCAATGTTCTGCTTTGTTATCTGATCTTTATCAGCTAGGGAAAACAGGGCGATATCTCTTATTAATAAACTCGAAGTCTTCTGTATAGATTTGCAGATGCTGATAGAACAACACAAGGTTGCTGAAAGATGTGAATATGGTTCTGTGTAAGACTGACTCTCACCTTAATGCTTCTTCACAAAGCCTTGAAGACATAGTTTTGTCTTGGGGGCTTGGGGACCCTATTTGGAGCTGTTCAATGACTTGTCTGAGTGTGTTATTTGTACCATGGGTGGAAGCTTGGGGGTTTAAACTATGAATTTTTAAAATGGATTTTTAATGTTTGATGCTACCTGGAGTTACTGTATGAGAGTTGAGCAGCTATATAAATCTGATGATGGTGATGATGAAATAGATAGATAGATAGATAGATAGATAGATAGATAGATAGATAGATGGACAGATGGATGGACAGATGGATGAATGATAGATAGAGACATAGATAAGAGAGAGATGGATGTCAGAGAAAGATGGATAAATGAGAGATGGAGATAGAGATAGAGATAGATAGAAGATAGGTAGATGATAAAGATGGATGATAGATAGATAGACAGATAGATAGATAGACAGACAGATAGACAGACAAACAGACAGACAGATAGATAGATATAGATAGATAGATGATAGGCAGACAGACAGACAATGGATACAGATGAGAGATAGAGATTGGTAGAAGATAGGTAGATGATAGAGATAGATGGATGATAAATAGATTGATAGAAGATAGATGATAGATAGACAGACAGACAGCTATTAGCTTAGGATGATTTATGGTGATTTAGTTCAAAGATATGTAAGCCCTAATACTGATTATTTTTTTGCTTTCCACTTTTGGCAGACCTGGGACCATTTCAGAAGTTTTCAAGATTGGTTAGTAGAAGGAGAAAGATAGGCTCAGAAGAGAAACTAGAATTTTTCTGTTAGCAGATCATTCCATAGAATTATCTAGGACAGGGGTGTCAAACTCACGTCATCACATGACATATCAGGACTTTGTTCCCCTTCACTAAACCAGGCGTAAGCATGGTCGGTGCGTAATGCATCCAGCATGCAGAGCGGGAGTTTGACAGCCCTGATATAGGAGGAATGCTAATTTTTGGGAGTTCAATTTTATCATAACAGGGCTCAGGGTTTAATTCTGGAACAACTAACTTGGAATATATATTTGAAGCTTGAAAATGCATTTTCAATATGCCAGTCATTTAATGCCTTTTATTCTTTATAGCATTTTGTTATTTTTTTGTTTGTTTGTTTAAATTTATTGCATACTGGGGAATTGGTTTTTGTAAAGAAATAAGTAGTTTCTTTGCAAAGAAATAAATAATGAATGAGTGGTAACAGAAAAAAAAACAAGAATAAAGAAATAGGTGCAGCTTTTCATAATATCTCAAGATACACAGCTAACTTTTGTGAGCTGTAGTTACTGCTGCATCTAATCTGGAAAAAGAAAACTATTTCAGTCCAATTAACAGATACATTTCTCTACGTTTCTTCCCTAAAAAAGGCCTGTGAAATCCTTGGTGCTCTCTGAAGATTGCAGACATTTCATTACCTGATTATATAACAATATCAGTGTTAGTAAATGTGGGTTTGTTCCCTGTTTATATATGCCAGTGTTGGTGGGGCCCTGGTTTTCCCCTTGATAGTTCCTAGATTAAGGTATTGTTTTTTGCTTGATTGTTGTCTCTTTTTATCAGAGTATTAGCTTCTGGATTAGAAAATAGGACATAAAATATCCTGTTTCCCTGAAAATACGACCTATCCTGAAAGTAAGTCCTAGCTTGATTTTACATGTTCACCCAATATAAGCCCTACCCCCCCAAAAATAAGCCTGAATTAAGATCCCACCCACAACAGAGTGAATGGGTAAAAATTAAGCTAGGGTGGGGATGGGGGGGTGGTGGAGCTGCCCTACTACTTACCTTTGGACAGTTGTAGCCACGTCTCTGACTCTACCTTGCTGGCCCATTTCTTCTGCAGCCGACAAGGCTGGCAAGGCTTTCCTGAAAGTCTATGTAGCTGATAACAAAGCTCTGGATCAGTCTGGAGCTCTGTTATTGGCTGCCGAGGCCTTCAGGAAAGCCTTGCTGGCTGTCATGCCCCTGTTGAAGTCTGATTCCAAGGCGGCGGTCAAACAGCTGACAGGGAGTGGGAATGTGGCTCCGGTGGCTGTGGAGGAAACTGGGGAAGGGTACAGTCTGGCTGGGCATTCAGAGAAAGACCCAGGCCCATCCCCTCTGCATCCTAGGGCACGCAGGGAGGAACGGATAAGGGAACAACGTGGGTTATGGGGGAGAAAAAGGCCCTGATTCCCTTCATTAGCTGCAGCTGGGGGAAAAGGATAAAGAGGGTGTTTGCACACAGAACCTTGCTGGAAGCAAAGCGTGCATTATCTTTGTTTGTCAAGTCCTATCTGGGTTCTGGTGTCCTCCCAACTGTATGTGTTTCATTATCTTTTGAGTTCTGCAGTTCCTTATCCTGTCTCATTAATTGTTGCAGCGTGGTTTGTGTTGGTTTTTATTTATAATTTATATGTACTTTAGGTTCGGACTAACTTTCTTCCCTTTAAAAACTGTTCTTAGGAGAGTTTTTTTCTCCAGCCGGTAATAACTGGACATTGGGGGCCAACTTGGAGGAATTAAAGGGTCTGTACCTACTTTTGTGATTTTGTTGCTCTTGTGCCATGCCCTGGATCATCACACTGGCTACAGAAGAAGAAGTTCCTGAAGGCCTCTGATAGTGAAAAGGAGGCTGGGGGCGATGCACGCAAGTGAGGTTAGTCAGTGGATGACATCCCCCCAAAATAAGACCTGGTTCTTTTGTTTTGGATGGCAAAAAAATATAAGACAGGGTCTTATTTTTGAGGAAACACAGAAATAGAATTTCAGGTCTTCTAGTCCAACTCGCCCTGCTCCAGTGGGAGACCTGTACCATTTCAGACAAATGGTTGTCTGGTTTCGTTTTGAAAGCTTAGCTTTTTTAAAAAATTAAAATTAAAAAAAATGTCTTTTGAATGATGTATAAATGTGGTTTGTCTCTATGTGTCTGTTGATGGCTGATTAGCCTGTATGCCAAGCTTGCAGGAATTCCCTAGCATTTTTGGATTTTATGTTAGTTCCCCAGTTGAAAAAAAAATGGTTGAGTCTTTCCATGTGTTCTGAGATCAAGGAGTTTTCACCATTTCATCATTTCACAAATTAGCAGAAAACAATAGTGAAGGAACCACCAAGGAAAAAACCAACATCAGTTACCACTCCAGTAGTGAGAGCAGGTTTGGTCTCATGGTTAAGGCACCAAGCTAGAAAGCAAGAAACTGTGAGTTCAAGTCCCACCTTAGCCATGACAGCCAGCTGGGTAATCTTGAGCCAATCACCTACTCTCAGGCCAATTCACCTCAAAAGCTGTTATAGTGGGGAAAATAGGAGGAAGGAATTGTATGGGGATATGTTGGCTGACTTGAGTTATTCATAAAAATAATAAAGGCTGGAGAGATGAGATAGATAGATAGATAGATAGATAGATAGATAGATAGATAGATAGATAGATAGATATTAACAGAGTTGGAATGGGCCTTGTAGGTCATCTAGTCAAGCCCCCTGCCCAAGCAGACCCTACACCATCTCTGACCAATGGCTGTCCAATCTCTTCTTGAATGCCTCCAGTGATGAAGCTCCCACAACTTCCAAAGGCAACTTCTATTCCACTGGTTGAGTGTTCTCACTGTCAGAAAAAATTCTTCTTATTTCCAGGTTGAATCTCTCCTTGATGAGTTTCCAACCATTGTTCCTTGTCTGGCCTTCAGGTGCTTTGGAAAATAGCTTGGCCCTTTCCTCCTCTCTGTGGCAGCCCCTCAAATATTGGAAGACTGCTATCCTGTCTCCCCTGGTCCTTCTCTTCACTAGACTAGCCATGCCCAGTTCCTGCAACCATTCATCATAAGTTTTAGCCTCCAGTCCCCTAATCATCTTGGTTGCTCTTCCCTGTATTCTATCTGGCATCTCAACATCTTTTTATAGTGTGCAGATTAAAACTGGATGCAGTATTCTAGGTGTGGTCTTAGATAGATGATAGATGGATAGATGGATGGATGGATGAATGGATGGATGGATGGAATGGATGGATGGATGAATGGATAGATAGATATGGATATGGATATGGATATGGATATGGATACAGATATGGATATGGATGGATATGGATATGGATATGGATAGATAGTTAAATGAAATCAATATATCTTAAAGTTGTCAAGTTTGAGAAATACTGTTTAAGGCCTTTAAGTACCAGAATAGGATTTACATTAAATTGGTCTGATTATTAAGGGAATGGCCTAATGAGATATGTTAAGAGATCAGTACTCAAACATCTGTACAATAAACACAGGAACCAGTGATTCAGTGTTTCCAGGCTGACATAAACAGGTTCTTTTCGTGTAACCTTCCCCTCCCCTCCCCGAAATTTGCCCTCTAGGATACCTGAATAGGAAGAGTTGATAAGAAGAGGGTGGAGTCTGTGCACTACATCATGCCAACTTGCAGTGAGGCAAATTCCTTGCCATGGGATTACTTTAGACGCTTGGACACTTTATTTACTATTATTTATGTATTTGAATTGATTGGAGTTCAACTCCAAAGAATTGTGGGTGGCATACAAAACTGCAAAATTCATAAAAGCAGATAAAACATCAAACCCAATGGATAACCGGATTAAAATAAATTTTATAGGCTACAAAAAAGGGCGCCCTAAAGAAACAATAATACACCTCTTTATCTTTAACTAGATTAATTAGCAATAGCAGTAGGACTTAGACTTATATACTGCTTTACAGTGCTTTATAGCCTTCTCTAAATGGAGTACAGACTCAGCCTATTGCCCCCACAATCTGGATCCCCATTTTACCGACCTCAGAAGGATGGAAGGCTGAGTCAACCTTGAGCCTGGTGAGATTCGAACTGCCAAACTGAAGTCAGCTGGCAGTCAGCAGAAGTAGCCTGCAGTACTGCTCTCTAACCACTGTGCCACCAAGGCTCTAGATCTTTGTCACCCAGTTTCTTCTGACCTTCTACCAACACTCTGAGAATTAAGGCTTTCCTCACTCCTTTGATCTCTTTCACAATGACGAGGCTTCAATGAGTCAACCTGAGATTTCCCTCCTGCCCACATTCAGTTCTACTCAGCAAGAGCATCTCTTGACCTCCCAAAATCGAAAGCAGCTTCTTGTCTTCACCCTGTATCAGAAAGGGAAGGCTGCTTTCTGCAGGCCTGTCTTTCCCCATTCCATTTGTGAAGAATTCTGCCACCCCCACACAAAAAGGATGTTGACATCGGCTACAGCAGCCAGGCGAATGCTGAACTGGGAAATAATTCAGCCACTCAGATGAAGGTTTTACTCCAGAGACTTAACAGGATCGGTTTCTGTAGAATTGCCCATTCAGCACAACTTGAGGTGAAGAACTGCAACTTCATCATGCCGAACTCATTTTCCTTAGGGCTGCTTTCAGCCCCACTTTTCATCCAGCCCAAGAGAGTTTTGCTGCCTAAAATTGTGACATTCCAGGAAGCTAACACAAATCAACCAAGAAATAAACAAGCATGCCTTTTTCAAATGGTAGTAAGTAGGAAATGATGTGTTAGTGGGTTTATTTTACCACTCTGACACTAGACTCTGGTTTCACACTGCATATTTAATCACGCTAAGAACTGGTGGATGTCCCAATTATAAACTAATAAACCCACTTGGTCCTTGCAACATATGAAACCCCGCTAACTTTGGTTAAAACTAACCAAGTTTAGGAAGCTGTTTGAATACAGATACTAGCTTTGTTAGTGAACTGGTTAAGCATATCATTCCAAAGGTACTTCTTCAAAAGACTTTGTTTTTCCTTGAAGATGTTTTGTTTCTCATGCAAGAAGCTTCTTCTATTCTGAAGAACAGAACGGAGCTTAATAGAACTGAAGAAGCTTCTTGGATGAGAATCAAAATGTCTTCAGGAAAAACAAAGTCTAGTTACCTTTTGAAAAAGCATCTGGGACAACCATGACCTGGATGACCGAGAACCTCCACAGACAACTGGTGGATGGACTTTCAAAACATAGGAAGTTGGGTTGATTTGAACCTTTAGGCATAGTATGTTGTGTGAACCCTCGTTGGCAAATGAGCTTAGGATTCAGTGGGGTATGCAAACCCACCAAATTGAGTGTGCAAACTCTGGCCAAGGGACATCTTTGAAGTGCAGCCAAACATCTCCAAAATCTTCACCAAGACCAGAGTGTGCAGCCCAATGGAGATTGTGTCCGACATGAAATTCTGATCAGTGCCAACCAGGTTATCGAGGAAAGTAGCCACAAACCAACGAAGACAAGTCAGAAGTTCACCGTATGCTTTGACAACTTTGGAGAGGGCAGGCACATTGAAGGCTCATTCCAACCCTTCCTTCACCCTCTCAGATTCGGAGTTTTCCTGCCCAAACCTCATTTTATCCAGCTCTGGTTTTATGAAATGTGCTCACATGTTCAAGTTTGCAGCCAAAATGTTCGGTCACTGTTGATGTCTATTCTTTGATGCACAGTTGAGCATCTGAATAGCCATCTGTCCACCAAAACTGGAGAGATATTGGCTGCAATAATGAAAACAGTAGCAAAGTTTACTGCTGGATCTGGCCTTCCAGAATTTTCAATTGGTCTCTAAGCTCTTTTATCTCTCTGTGAATTACATACATTTGCACTACATAGCCAAACAGGACTTATACCACTATTATAATTTATTATAATTTTAGACCAGGGCACTAAATGGCTAATTATTTTGGTTGGTGTATTTATTTGTTGACTGTAAGGCTAGCATAATGCTGTTCATCGCTGGCTCCTTTGCCATCTGTGCGTTTTTTTAAAAAAAAATCGACCCATATTTCCATTGTCTTGGGGGGCTTAATTAATGCTTGCATGCAAAATACAATTTTATGTGGTATTTACATCTCACCACATTATCTTTTTTTTTTTAGTGGCTCATGTGCTAGAGCTTGCGAAAAATAAACGAAATATGTTTATATGGCCAGAGCAGGAATATTCACATGATAAACTGTTTCAATCCAAGTCAAATAAGGCTTTTCCCAAAGAATTGTGAGAATTGTGGACTAGTGGAAGGATGCTATCTTTTCTCTTTACAGAATCCTTCCAGTTCTATGGTTATTCGTTGTCTAATATTATGTAAGTTGTTCCCAGTTTTTTGCTCCCATTTGTAATCCTTATTCCAGTTTGTAACTTCTTATCAAGGTATTTTACTTGGGTTTCTGAGTACCTATGTTCTTAATTTTTTTAGATTCTGTTATACTCATTGTTTTTCTCTTATACATATATATACATATATACATGCATACATGCATACATATGCACACACACACACGTATATGGCATTCAGCTTGGTTCGGGTATTTACATATACATATAAATACCCGCAAAAACTTAAGAAAAAAAAATATGCATATATATATATACATACATATACATATACATACACATACACATATACATATACATATATATATTTTCATAGATTTTCACGGGTAAAGGTATGTAGGTCTTGCTGTATTCGGGTCTCATCCCATGTAAGATTGAGAGTATCTTGGTGATGTTTTGACGAGATCCCACTCACCATCTTCAGGCTGGTGTCTTCGGCTTTGTGCTTGTGCCAGCAAAGGTAGATGGTGTGTCAAAAAACCCAATGGCTCCCTAGGGCACACCATCTACCAGAAAAAGACACACACCAACCGCTACTTAAATGCACAATCCCATCACCACCCTGCACAGATCAACTCCGTAGCCAAGACCCTCATCTCCAGAACCAAACGCCTAGCTGACAAAGACCACTTGAGAACAGAATTACACACCCTCACTAACGTATTAATGTCCAATGGATTACAAAGAAGCACAATCTCCAACCTAATCCCCCCCAAAAAAACCAAGACATAGAACAGAACAATGGCATTGCCCTCCTCCCTTACATCAAAGGCACCACAGATAAAATCAGCAAAATTCTCCACAAACACAATATCAGGACAGCCTTTGGCACTGACCAAAAAATAGCCAACATCTTAAGAAACCTCAAAGACAAGATCCAGCTAGAAAACCAAGGAGTTTATGAAATACCATGCAAAATTTGCCCAGCCACATACATTGGACAAACCAACAGGAGAATAAATGCATGCATCGCAGAACACAAGAACGCAGTCAGAAAAGAAGAAAAACTTCCTCCCTTTTCCAGCACCTTAAAGCCACAGGACATGAAATTGATTTTGAGGGATCCAAACTTATCTCCAATACTGAACACTTCAACAAGAGAATAATTAGGGAAGCCATCGAAATAGAGAAACACCCCATAACATGAATAAATGGGATGATACTTCCGCCTACCAGACATCTGGAAACTAGCCCTAATCAACAAACGAGTCCCAGCCACGAAAACCAACACCGGACCCAAAATAACACAGGATGCCACCACCAATCTCCTTCACCAGACTCAAACCCAAGCCCACGCCACAGATGAAAGGCAACCACCATCCAGAAACCAGACCATGGCTGCAACACCAGCTGCTACACCCCCTCCAACCCCAAACTAAGCAAACTGACACACGCTATAAACACATAGCCAGACCTCAAACTCGAGCCAAACCAAGGCCCAGAATGTCACATCACAGCCTTCCACCCAGGATACTACATCACAGAACTCAGGAGATCACAACACAAAACATCAGGAGGTTGCAACACAGACAACGACCCAGGAGATTACAGCACCACACCCAGGACGTCACAACAATAGAACTCAGAAGGTCATCACACAGCCCATTACCCAGGTCGTTACAACACAAAAGGCTGAGAGACACACAGCCAGCACCTCAGCCACACAGGGTCTCAGGAAAAAGCCATCCAATCTGCATACATCAACTCCACAAACCAATCAAAAGTAACAACACATCCAACTCTGGAGTTTAAAAGGGAGAAACAGCCATGGTCACACACTTCTCCCAGGAGAATGAAGCTGAAGACACCAGCCTGAAGATGACGGATGAGATTTCGTCGAAATTGCCAAGGTATTCTCAATCTTACACGGACAAGACCGAATACACCAAGATATATATATATATATATACATACATATACAGAGAGAGAGAGAGAGAGAAGGAAGAATGTAATACTTCTTTTATTCAATTTTTTGTTACTATCTGGCCCCAAGGCTTTAATAAATAAACAAATAAATATGATTTATATTGTATGGATTTATATGCTGCTTTCAGACAAAATACTCTTGCCTTTTGGCACTATCATTATACACAGGATTCAATCAAATCCATCTTGGCAGATCAGGTGCTTTCAAAAATTGTTACTTTAATTCTACTTTAATAATAAGAGTTGGAGCACCAGCACATCTGGGCACAGGACTGGGAAGAGATTAGAACATAGAATAATAGAATTGGAAGGGATCTTGGAGAACTTTTAGTCCAACTCAGGAGACCCTATACCAGTGGTGCAGTAGTGGGATTCAATTTTTTTTTGCTACCGGTTCTTGGTGGGCACAGCAGAGGAAGATACTGTAAAATCTCCATTCAGAGGTGGTATTTGCCATTTCACTGAACTACTCAAAATTTCCGCTACCGGTTCTCCAGAACTGGTTAGAACCTGCTGAATACCACCTCTGCAGTGTTGGCGAATCTTTTCAACACTGAATGCCAAAATGGGAACAACGTGCATGTGTGTGCAGGGGAGTACCGGAAACTGGAAGAGCAGTTCCCTGGTGCACATGCACATGCCAGGAAGCTGAGCTTTCAGTTTCCGGCGTGCACATGCACATCAGCCACCTGCTCTTCAAGTTTCTGGTGCTCCCGTGTGCATGAAGACCAGCTGGCTGCCATGCATGCGCATGCCGGCACCCAAAAGAGCAACAGGTGTTGGCTGGTGTGCTTGGAGAGATGGTTCTGCATGCCACTTCTGGCACACATGCCATAGGTTTGCCATCACAGCCCTATACCATTCTGGACAAATGGATGTGCAATCTCTTTTTAAAAACATCCACTGATGGAGCACCCATAACTTCTGCAGGCAAGTCATTCCACTGGTTAATTGTTCCCATTGTCAGAAAATGTATCCTTAGTTCCAGGATGGACATCTCTTTAATGAACTTCTACCCATTGCTTTAGAGAATAGGTCAACTACCTCCTCTCTATGTCAGCCCTTCAAGTACTGGAAGACTATTATCATGTCACCCGAGTTCTTCTCTTACAGACTAGACATACCTTGCTCCCTCAACCTTTCACCATATAGTTTAGCCTCCTTTTTCTCTTTTCTGCACTCTTTCTAGGGCCTCAATGTCTTTTTTGTTTTGTTTTGTGGTGACTAGAACTGAATAGAATAGAATTCTTTATTGGCCAAGTGTGATTGGACACACAAGGAGTTTGTCTTGGTGCAAATACTCTCAGTGTACATAAAAGAAAAGATACATTCATCAAGAGTCAAGAATCATCAGGTACAACACTTAATAATAGTCATAGGGTACAATAAGCAATCAAATCATACTAGGAAACATTCAATAAAAATCGTAAGGATACAAGCAACAAAGTTACAGTCATACAGTCACAAGTGGGAGGGGATGGGTGATAAGGAGTGATGAGAAGATTAATAGTTAATTATTGCTGAGCGCATTGGGTTGTGCTCCAAAAATTGTAAGCCGCCCTGAGTCTCAGGAGAAGGGCGGCATATAAATGTAATTTAAAAAAAAATAGTAATAGTAATGCAGACTTTGTAAATAGTTGGATAGTGTTGAGGGAATTATTTGTTTAGCAGAGTGATGGCATTTGGGAAAAAACTGTCCTTGTGTGTCTAGTTGTTCTGATGTGCAGTGCTCTATAGCGTTGTTTTGAGGGTAGGAGTTGAAACAGTTTATGTCCGGGATGTGAGGGGTCTGTAGATATTTTCACAGCCCTCTTTTTGACTTGTGCAGTATATACAGGTCCTGCATGGAAGGCAGGTTGGTAGCCATTGTTTTTTCTGCAGTCCTAATTATCCTCTGAAGTCTGTGTCTGTCTTGTTGAGTTGCAGAACCAAACCAGACAGTTATAGGGGTGCAGATGACAGACTCAATAATTCCTCTGTAGAAATGTATCACCATTAAGTGTATCAGGGTGCAGTATTCTATGGTTCCACATCTTGTAACATTGCAAATGAGTATGCACTTCTCTGGACCACACAAAGCTTTCCCTTCAACAGGAGAGTTGGATTTTATTGATTCTAAAAAATTTGCATCTTGCAGAGGTGTGCCGATCAGTTTTGAATTTACCCAAGTCACCAAACCAGTTTGAATACAGAAATCAAGGCCCATCCCATTTGGTTCAGTCTTTCAATCTGGTTGCAAATTCAATTCAGTTCATGGAGGCAATTTAATCCCCTTCAAATCAAATAACTGAATTGAAACTTCATACAACCCTAATACCGTTTCATCAATGTTTGCCTTTGAAAGACCCTGCAGAAACAAAAACGAAAGCTAAGCGAATCCCCCTTCTCAATGATAAATAAGAAATAATCCTGGCAGTTATTGAAAAAGCAAATGAATCATGGATTGGATCAAGAGGCAAGGCAAAGTGAGTTTGCTCCAATTAAAATCCCTCCTTTTAAAATGTAGGTATGGCCAGAACTCTTCAATTTATATTTTTTGCTAATTTTCTTTTCTAAGCTGAGATTTGGAAAAAGAATAAATGTGCTCTGACTGGGCCAGAATTCCCATCCTAGGGCAATTTTGCTTAAAAATGCTGACCAGGAGCAATTCTTCAGCTTCTATTTTATAAGCCCCGATGAGCTTTTTCAACAAAGATTGGCTGCCAGCCCAATTAGAATAAAAATTTCACCACTTTTTATTTCAGATCTGAAAAAACCAGACCCAACCAAATGTACCACCCTTTGTTTCAAAAGAAAGGAATCTGACCAGAAGCCAGTTTATTGTCAAATATATCACAAAGAGAGAGAGAGAGAGAGGAAATGCTGGATTTCTTTTCCTTTTTTTCTCCCTTCCTCTGTCTCATAATTGGGAAATCTCTAAAAGAAGACAGTAGGATCTGGTCTCTGGGCACCCATTTTCTCCCCCTGTTTCAAAGGCATTTGTTTATTTGTTTGTTTATGGAGAGCATAATATGGAGAAATGAACTGTGAAACCCAATTAATGAAAGAGCTGAACCGAATGGCAGAAAATGGTTCCGTCACAGCTGCCGTTCATGTAATGGCTGCGTCTTCCCTCTCCCTGTAATGTCTGGCTAGAGAGCCATTAGCCAGCCGGCTTTTGCGGAAGGCATCCTGTGTTTGAATTTTGATGAATGGCAGACCAAGGAATAGGCCCGAGCGCTGTGTCGTCATGTTCCTTGAAAAGCATGATCAGAAGACATGTCTTCTCTCCCTCTTCCCCCTCCTTCCACCATACAGTGGTGGAGGATCGTAGGACTGCATGACTTGGACGAGACGATGATGATAAGCTGGATATTTAACATAATAAATAGCAGAATGACAGAGTTGGGAGTGACCTTAGACGTCTTCTAGTCCAACACCTTATTCAGGAGACCCTATACCAGTGTTGGCGAACATTTTCAACACTGAGTGCCAAAATGGAAACAATGCACGCATGCCAGAAACTGGAAGAGCAGTTTCCTGGTATGCATGCATGAGCTGGGAAGCTGAGCTTCCAGTTTCCAGCATGTGCATGCATGCTGGCCACCTGGTCTTCCAGTTTCTAGTTCACATGCATGCGAAGAGTAGTTGGCCGGTGTGCATGCACATGCCAGAACCTGGAAGAGCAATGGGTGATGGCTGATGTGCCTGGAGAGATGGCTCTGTGTGCCACTTCTGGCATGTGTGCCATAGGTTCACCATCATAGCCCTGTTTTAGATTAATGGTTGTCCAGTCTCTTCTTAAAAGCCTCCAGTGATGGAGCACCCATGATTTCTGAAGGCAAGCCATTCCACTGATTAATTGTTCTCACTATCATAAAATTTCCCCTTAATTCTAGGTTGCTTCTCTCCTTGATTAGTTTCCATCCATTGTTTCTTGTCCTGCCTTCTGGTACTTTGGAAAATAGCTTGACCCCCCCTCTCTTCTTTGTGGCAGCCTCTCAAATATTGGAACATTGCTCCCATGTCACTCCTGTTTCTTCATTTCACTAGACTAGAAGTCTTACATCCCATGAACAAAGGCGAGGACATTGCTACAAAGTGTCAGGATTCTGGCAGTTACTCCAATTAAATCATGAGCCTCGAGCCACACTCCTAAAACTTCAGAGGATTTATTAGAAGTTAACATGCCGGCATTTGCCTGGGCATAGCCGACTCTGAGATACGTAATTCACTGTCACCCTTGACCCTGCTTTTCTCCCCACCCCTCTGGGTGTCTCATCCAATGAAACACGTCCATAGCCAAGAGTCATCAATCATGCTCTCCAATTAGATTTTTGTACAGCAGAAGCTTCGGTCATCTAATCAGTCTCTGAAGAAAATATGAATGGAACATACTTTCGATTCCACACTGCTGCCCGCTCTTTGAAACTCCCTCCCCTTCTTTCTGTTGACAACTATCAAATTGTATACAAAATGTTTTATGAGTTGATTACTAGGTTCTTCTTCATGAGCTAGGCATGTAAAATGTTGCTCTATTATTTAACCATTTAAGCACAATCTCCACCATTAAAAAAAATAATTTATGGTTCTTGCAACATTTGCAAGAGGACACATCAGTTGATTCCTAGTTTAAGTGGCGGTCCTCAAAAGCTTTTGATGAGGAAGGAGTGAATTGGAGGAAAGAAAGAGCACAAGTAGTTCAATTGTTTGATTTCTCCTGAATAGCCCTCTGGAATGACTCACTCAAGTTGTAGGGTGTCAGCATTCCAATAAAACTCCCCACTGTCATTCAGCACTCAGAAACAAAGTTCATCCAAGTAAGAATTTATTAAAGAAGTCATATTGGCACATCTGGGAAAACCCAAATCTGAGAGTTCTGGGTTTTCCCTTCCCAATTGAAAATCAAAAGCCCATCCCCTGCATCCGTCAGTCCATCACATGGCCCTATCAAATCTTCATCCCAACTGGAGACATCCCTCCAGACACTCCTCTCCAGGTGCAGGGCAACATGTCCTTGACTTTCTGAGAAAGAATGTTGTTGAGTCTAATCTTCCACCTCACTAAGAAATCCCCCCTCCCAAATTCCCAGGCACTGAATGTGGCAGCCTCGAAGCTTCCAAGTACAATATGGCTTCCAAGGCTGACATAGGGTTCTTCTTATGTGAACACCACTTGGTTTGCTGCCTTTAGCAAAACAAGAAGCTCTGAAGAGGAAGGGGGGAAATCTCTCTTAACCCCAGTGGTGTGAAAAGGTTGGGTGAAGGTGAGGAGGACTCCCTGCTAAGCACTTTGCCACCCAGCCACCCATTCTGAGCTCAACCTACTGTGTCATCGCCAATAGCCCTTTTGATCAAGATGAATCTTGTGTTGTTCCGAAGGATATTAATAAATTACCCGGTAATGAAAAATGTGAGAAGAACCACACTCCTGCATCAAGGCCCAATGATTACTTTGATAGATGCACTGGCAAGTTTTTCCTGACAAGGCAGAAATGAAAACACACAACATGGACACCTTTAATGGTGACCTCGGAGGAAAACAGAAGTTACCGAATGATAGAGAAATGGAATGGGAAAAGGGAAGCTCTCAGGCGATCAGTGTCAACTGCCAGACAGATGGGCCAGCCCAATCAACTGATCATTGAGTTTGCTGTCAAAGGGAGGAACAAGGGAAACAGACATTGTGCAGTTGGCAGAAAAGCCACTATTAGATGCTCTGATAGGAAAAAATTAACTAGCAGCTGCACCTCATTGTACCCTTGGAAATATTCTTTGAAGGAGGGAATACAGGCCTCATAGACTTCAAGGGGCGCATATCATCGAATGTAGAATAACTGGGTTGGAGGGGACCTTGGAGGTCTTCTAGTCCAACCTGCTTGCTAAAGCAGGAGATCCAACTGTACTAATTGTACTAACTGTACTGGTATGCTACCAGTTCAATTGAACCGATAGTAAAAAAGAAAAGCCACCCATGATCAGCTGAGAGGAGGAAAAAAAAGGAGGATCAGCTGAGAGGAGAAAGAAGAGAAAATCACAGGGTCAACCTTCCCACCCACCCCTGCACTCTTCTTTATCCCCTCAGCTGATTGGCGCTGAAGGCCTCAGCTGGTGTGTGGAAAGTTGCACATGCACATTAGGTGTGCACACATGTGTGATCACTGGACCAGCAGTGGAACAGGTAGGATCCCACTGGTGAACTGTACTACCAACTAACCAGCTAAATATGAGCCAGCCGTGTGCAGCCACAGCCCAAAAAAGCCAACGCAAACCTAAGCTGCATTAACCGAGGGAGACAATCAAGATCAAGTGAAGTACTAATACCACTCTATAAAGCCTTAGTAAGACCACACCTAGAATCCTGCATCCAGTTTTGGTCACCACACTATACAAAAGATGTTGAGAGTCTAGAAATAGTGCAGAGAAGAGCAACCAAGATGTTGAGGGGACCGGAGGCTAAAACATATGAAGAATGTTTAACTGGCATGGCTAGTCTAGTGAAGAGAAGGACCAGGGGAGACATGATAACAGTCTTCCAATATTTGAGGGGCTGCCACAGAGCGGAAGGGGTCAAGCTGTTTTCCAAGGCACCTGAAGGTCAGACAGGGAATAATGGATGGAAACTGATCAAGAAGAGGTTCAACCCCAAAATAAGGAGAAATTTTCCGAAAGTGAGAGCAATCAATCTATGGAACAGAAGTTGCCTTCAGAAGTTGTGGGAGCTCCATCCCTGGAAGTTTTCAAGAAGAGATTGGACAGCCATTTGTCAGAAATGGTGTAGGGTCTCCTGCTGTGATCTGCAGGCTCCATTATGCTCATTGCATCACAGTCATAGGTGATGATTGTTGCAAAATGGCAGAATCAATGGAGAAGCCAGATTCACTTAACAAGCATGCTACTAACTTAAGAACTGCAGTGATTCACGTAACAGCTGTGGCAAGGAAAGTTGTAAAATGGGGCAAATGGGGAAAGTTGTAAAATACCTAACAAATATCTTACTTAGCAACAGGCGATGTTGGGCTCAATTGTGGTAATAAGTTGACAACTACCTATATTCCGGAGGTGTTTTTTTAGGAACATGAAAGCCCTAAATACAGACCCCAAAATATAACTAGACACACATAAGTTAGGGAAAATGGGATCCGAGTAAGGGAATATGGGGTTAAAGGACCCCCTGCCCCCATATTCATCATGGCCCACCATGCCAGGCAGGTCTGGGTCTATACAAGCCCAGTGATAAACCGTTGTGCTGGCATGCATGAGCAAGAAGCTCTTTGAGGCTTCTGAAATTCAGCTTCATAAATCATCAAAGGGGTTTTGAGCCAAATTTATTTCAAGTGTGACTAGCAGCCATTTCACAAGGGATGCTGTACATCCCTCACCTTAAAGCAGAGAGAAAATGGCAGAATAAATCAGCTGAAGTGCTTGTTTGAACGTAGATTTGCTATTTTCTCTTATGCACACAGTAAAAGCAAGTCTCTTTGAAGCCCTTCACAGCAGTCTCTCTTGGGACAGTTGCAGAGCTGGTATTCACCCGGTTCTGATCAGTTCTGGAGAACCGGTAGCGGAAATTTTGAGTAGTTTGGAGAACCGGTAAATACCCCCTCTGACTGGCCCCGCCCCCATCTATTCTCTGCCTCCCATTGAGTCCCAGCTGATTGGCTGGGTCTTCTTTTGCTACCCTGCAGAGGGGAACAGAGCTGGAAAGCAGGTTAGTGGGGTGGGGAGGGAATGGAGATTTTGCAATATCCTTCCCCTGCCACGCCCAGCAAGACACACCCACAGAACAGGTAGTAAAAATTTTGAATCCCACCACTGGACAGTTGCCCTGGTTCCTCTGACAAGCCAAAACATTCCTAGGTGGAACAGTGTTGCTTGAGTTCACCTGCCCTTCTGGGTCAGGCTGGAAACCCAGGTTACCTAACACTGTTAATGCAGCTTGTTGTCTCCATGGAAAGTTAACCAATACAAGGTCATGTATTAGAGAGATCAGCTCCATGGTGTCTATCCATCACTAAAAATATCAATCCAAAGTTGTTGTTGTTGTTTTACTGATATGACCAAGGCAAAAAAATAATAATTAATACACTATCAATAAAGGACAATGTTTGTAGCTCAGGGTTGAAACGAAGGGTCTTTGTTGTTCTCTGAGCTTGGTGGTTTTCATGCAGATGTTTCATTACCAAACTAGGTAACATCATTGGCACCGTAATGAAACATCTGAAGGGAAGCCACCAAGCTCAAAAGCACCAAGGACCCCACAGTTCTGCTCCTGCTCCTCTTCCTGTTCCTCTCTGTAATTCCCCCTCCCTTCTAGCATTGATGATATTACTTAGTCTGGATAATGAATGCAAGGAAACCACCAAGCTCAGAGAACACCAAGGATCCCTCATCTATTCCCAAGCCAGAAGCTCTTTGGTTGACATTTCTCTATATCTTGATGAGATGTTCCTTGGAAGTGGAGCATCTCCTTGGAGATCTCCTTGGAAATTATTCCAGGAAGTGAAGAGGGGGGGGTGTTGCTTCTAATCAACAGAGCAAAGTGGTTGTGCACGTTTAATCATGGTAGCATCTGCACATCACAAACCAAGTGCAAAAGGTCACTTAACAGTGAGCAGATTGTCCAAATGAAGCAGATCAGCTGACCTTGACTCAAATCAAATCAGATCTTTAGGCAGTCAGTGAACACAGCTGTGTGCAGTCCAAAAAGACAACAGCAACAAATAAATTGAAATATTACATCTCCACAAGACATAAGGTGTTGGAAAATATGAGGAAAAATTTCTTCGTTGAGGCAGAGCAATATATAATTCTTAAATTACAACACTATGTCTTGGTGGGGCATTCTGGGAACATGGATTGAGTAGCAGAGAAAGTTTTCAAAAGACATTCAACAAATGGGAAAGTCAGAGTGGTAGGGTTCGTTAGAGCATTTTTCTAAAATACAATTTTCCCCATTCTGACAAGTTTTCTGAGAATTTTATTGCAGAGGAATCCTTCTCATCCAAGATAAATCAATCAAAATTCAGATAAATTTGGGGATCGTAACAGAATTATCAACTGACATTTGCACTTCCTAATGTTATGATGCATTTCTTGGCTTGCAAACAAGCTAATGGATAAACAAACAACAAAATGTGTTTTTTAAAATGTGTGTTCTCATGATGACATGTTTAGAAAATAAATGTCTATTTTAGAGAAAATCAAATTCTGTTATTCTATTTACCTCAAGAGTCATCTGTGTGTGAGTTGGGCAGCTATCTAAATTTGATAAATAAGTAAATACATACATACATACATACATACATACATACATACATACATTCTTACATCTTTTCTGGAATTTCTCTGCTGCTTTTGAAGAGAGCAGGCATTTTGGCTATTGTAGCTCATTCTAAATTTCAATTACTTTTAGTTGAATAGTTTAACTAAATTTGAATAGCTTGTTGTAGTTGAATAGTTTAACTAAAGTGTTTTTGACAGTTTTAAGCCAACAAACCATTGCTGTTCCCTTCAGCTTTTCTGTATCTCTGTCTATGAGTGTGCACATGAGGTGTCTAGGAAAAGGGTGAACATGCAAAAGAAAAACACAGCTTTTAACACAAAGGCTTCTGTTTATGTAACACATGCAACAACATCATTTAATGACTCCAATGAAAAATCCAATAATTGTATTCATGCAAGGCTGGTTAGTTTTCCCAATCCTACAGTTTAGTTTAGCTTTATGAATTCCATGCTGTGTTTTGAAGTCTATCTATCTGCCTGCCTGCCCGCCTGCCTGCCCATCTTTCTGTCTGTCTGTCTGTCTGTCTGTCTGTCTGTCTGTCTGTCTGTCTGTCTGTCTCTATCTATCTATATCTATCTATCTATCTATCTATCTATCTATCTATCTATCTATTTATCATCTAACTTGACTCAGGTTGACTCAGCTTTCCATCCTTCTGAAGTGGGTAAAATGAGGACCCAGATTGTTTGGGGCAATATGCTGACTCTGTAAACTGCTTAGAGAGGGCTGTAAAAGCACTGTGTAGTGATATGTGAGTGCTATTGCTATTGCTATTGCTATTGCTATTGCTATTGCTATTGCTATCTATCTATCTATCTATCTATCTATCTATCTATCTATCTATCTAACTATCTAGCTATCATCTATCTATATTTAAAAGAAATTTCCTTTTTACAAAGCAATCTAACATCTAGTAGATGCACCAAAACTCAACATGTAGGTATCGAGGGACCATAAAAACTGCAAATCAACATATCTGGTCCTTGTGTCATTTTCTGAATCCCATTCTTGCAAAGAAAAAAATAAAAACATCTACCATGGAATAATGAACAAAAAACAAGGCCTACTTTGATCAATTCAAGCACCTTTTTCCTCAAGAGCTGAACATTCCTCACAATAGAAAATTATTACTTGAAGAGCAATCTAATTAAGCAATAACCCCCCCCCAAAAAAACCCATTTCTGAGTATTGCACTATGAAGACAGGATACAACCTAGCCCAATTTTTGTTTCCTTCTCTGACAAAAGCTCCCAATCTTGTTTTATTTTACCAATAAAATGAGAGTATATAAGAAACTTTCCCTTCGCTGAGCTCTGTAATTTCTCCACTTGTAAATTAGGATATATTTACATCAGATTATTAGTGCATTTATAAAGCTGGATGTTTAAAACTGAAAAGTATAAGCTGCACAGAATGGAAAGAGAAGTAATCAATGAATTTTATTACATCTTCTTTCCTTTAATGGCTTTCCTTATGTTGGAAGAAGATGTTAAGTTTTAACTTCACCTTATTAACTCCAATTTTCCACCCAAACTTCAGATTTGCTAATCAGCTGTTGCTTTTAATGGGGTCCAGATGCTGCTGATTTAAAAAGCCAAATGCTCATGAAAGTGTAAGTTTTATTAATTTCAATGATATATTATTTAATATAAATTTTCTATTACTATTAATGCTATTTCACCCTCCTGCCACTACCGAGATAAACAGCTGCTTTATTTATATATATGGAAGCATGTTTGGTTAATGGAAAGAGGGGAAAAAATCTAGTTAAACCAGAGGAAAAGAAGAAATGCTCTGAAATTGGGCACAACAGCTTCTGTTTAAAGCCTGGGTATCCAATCTCGGCAACTTTAAGCCCTGTGGATTTCAACCCCCAGAATTCACCAGCCAGCCATGACTCCGAGAATTCTGGGAGCTGAAGTCCACAAAAACTTCTTTTAAAAAAAGGAGAAACTTTTGTGAAACAGCAAAGCAAATTTCAGCCAAGCATTCAAGGATGTCCCAAATTATTGAAATTCAAGACCTTTGAAATCTGTAGAAGGAAGTCCCAAAGAAGACATCATCATTCATTAAAAAAATAATTTATTTATTTCATTTTACATATTTGATTTGTCAATTGCTTACAAGTAATAGGTATAAGAGTAAACATGAGTAAAAATACAGGAAATAGGTATGAATAAATGGGGACAATAGGATGGGGACGTAGGCACACTTGTGCACACTTACAGACCTCTTAGGAATGGGGTGAGGTCAACAGTAGGCAGTCTAAGGTTTAAGTTTTGGGGATTAGAAGATGTAACTACAGAGTCAGGTAGTGCATTCCAGGCATTGACCACTCTGTTGCTGAAGTCATACTTTCTGCAATCAAGTTTGGAGCAGTTTACATTGAGTTTGTTGTGTGCTCTTGTATTGTTGCTGTTGAAATGGAAGTAGTCATTGACTGGTAAGACATTGTAGCAGATAATTTTGTATACTACACTTAAGTCTAACTGTAGGCAGCGTAATCTAGGTTGTCCAAGCCCAAAATTTCAAGTCTGGTGGTGTAGGGTATTCTGTTGCAAGCAGAGGAGTGTAGTACTCTTCTCGTGAAATACTTCTGGACTCGCTCAATTGTATTAATGTTTGATATACAGTGCGGATTCCAGACATATGAGCTGTATTTGAGTATTGGTCTAGCAAAGGTTTTATATGTCCTAGTTAGCAATTCAATATTACCAGAGGAGAAGCTTATTAAAATTAGATTTACAACTCTTAATGCCTTTTTGGCAATGCTGTTACAGTGAGCTCTGGTGTTTAGGTCATTTGATATGAGAACATCAAGGTCCTTGACAGAGTGAGGGTCGTCAACAAGATCATATCCACCTAGCTTGTATTTGGTGTACTGATTTTTTTTTACCAATGTGTAGGACAGAGCATTTGTTGGTTAAGATTTGGAGTTGCCAATTTTTTGACCATTCACACCCATAATCAATAGCAACTAGGCCACCCCAAAAAGTAATAAAAAGGAGTTTCCCCAACCTAACCAAAATTCCTGATCTGGCATTTGTTAGTTTGATTGCTTGGTTTTTATCCTGCCTTTATTACTTTATAAGTAATTCAAGCAGAGGACATACCTACTGTAATACTCCTTCCCCCTCTTATTTTCCCCAAAACAACAACACTGTGGTGTGAGTTGGGCTGAGAGAGAAATGATGGGTCCAAAGTCACCTAGTTGACTGTGAATGCTAAGGCAAAACTAGAACTCTCAGTCTCCCAGGAATTGGCCAAGGTGGAACTAGAACTCACTGTCTCCTGGTGATTGGCCCAAAGTCACCCAGCCAACTTTCATGCCTAAGGTGGGACTAGACCTTACCGTCTCCTGGTGATTGGCACAAAGTCATCCAGCCAGCTTTCTTGCCTAAGCCGGGACAACAACTTATCATCTTTCTAACCTTAACCAATAGACCAAAACTGTCACCCTCTTTTTTTTCCTCTTGGTGTCACCTGCTGTCTGTCAACCTCCTGGTAGAAAATTAAGTCTTGGCCTTGGCATCCAATAGATTTCCTGGATTGCAGGAAATTGGCACCAACTGCAACTGGAATAGGATCACTGGCATTAGAGGAAGGAACCAAGTTCAGATGGATTGCAAAACGTCATAGAAGGAGGTAGATCTTGCCATGTAAGCCAATTTCCATTTTGCAATGGGAATGCTGGCTTAATTGGTTTCTCCTGAGAAGCCTCCAACTCTTGGAGACACTGAGAAGAACAACAAAGATGATTAGGGGGACTGGAGGCTAAAACACATGATGAACAGTTGCAGGAACATGGCTAGTCTAATGAAGAGAAGGGCCAGGAGTCACATGATAGCAGTGTTCCAATACTTGAGGGGCTGCCACAGAGTGGAGGAGGGGGTCAAGCTATTTTCCGAAGCACCTGAAGGCCAGACAAGGAATAATGGATGGAAACTGAATAAGGAGAGATTCAACTTAGAAATAAGGAGAAAATTTCTGACAGTGAGAACAATCAACCAATGGAACAGAAGTTGCCTTCAGAAGTTGTGGGAGCATCATCACTGGAAACTTTCAAAAAGAGACCAGACTGCCATCTGTCAGAAATCATATATGGTCTTCTGCTTGAGCAGGGGGTTAGACTAGATCACTACAAGGTCCCTTCCAACTAATTCTATTCTATTCTATTCTATTCGAGTAAAATTATAATCTTCTAATGCTTCTGTGTTTCAGCCACTGATCAGACAACTAAATGGATTTCAGAAAAGTCCAGCTATTTAACTCAGAGCTAATTCTTCTTTCTTCTGCTGCAGCTCAACATTCAATATTTTCACATTGGATCTCCAATAAACGCCAGCTTTTATTAACCCTCCTCTGATCTGCAAATGGTTCCTATTACAGTGGATAAAGATCTTCTTTTGACTCAAGCGTTCCTTCCTGCACAGTACAAGAAATTCCCCATTAAAATATTAACAAGATAATGAAAATATTACCATTCATTTGAAGTGCCTAAATTACCACCAAAAACTTGTTTCTAAATGTCAAGCTTTCATTTGTCTTATATTGCAAACGAAGGCCAACCGTTCTTTGCTCAACTAATTATATGACTCAAACTCTCTGTTCTGTTAAAGAAAAGAAATTTTGCATAAGTGCAGCCCAGAGCAGAATGCCTTCAGTTAAATGTGAAGCTAGATAAGGCAACGTGTGTAGGTAATCCTGATGCTGCCAGTGGCTTGATCCAATGTCTGGAGGCTCTTCGGCCTGAAGATAGTGAGTGGGGAGATAGACTCAGGTTCAGCAGAAGTTGTGGGTGCTCCATCACTGGAAGCTTTTAAGAAGAAACTGGACTGCCACTTGACTGAAATGGTATAAGGGTTATTGCCTGAGCAGAGGGTTAGACTAGAAGACCTCCAAGGTCCCTTCCAATTCTGTTATTCTGTCAAATTACAACCCTCAATGATGCAGTCATCAAGATCTGCAGGGAATATAAATCCTTCCATACTCCGCCATTCATTTAGAAGCTGAGGAAGCTTCTTGATTGAAAACAGACATGGGGCAGATGTAGAAGATTCATTCTATCTTGGATTTTGGTATGGACTACTTCAAACATTACAGCGAAAAGTAACCTTTAGAGTCTGATTTTAAACTTCTCTATGAAGTCTTAGTCAGCAAGATCAATTGATTCATCTAGAAGTTGGTTAGGCAGGGAAGAGATGTATGAGAAAGCAAAATAAAAAGAAAGAGACAGAGTTGCTTGTCATTATTGATAGACCCAATGGATTCTCAAAATTAACTCCCATTGTTACATGATTCCAAGAAGATGTCAAAGGAATCCTACTCTTTTTTTAGTGGGTTTCTCAGGGTGTAGAAGATTTTTGCAGTACTCCAAAGAACAAGTATTTTGAGATGTTTCACTACTTTCTTTTGATACAACACCTAAATAAATGTGTAAGAAATGCATGTACAAAAAGAAAAGGAAAGGAAAAAACATATGAAGAATGGTTGCAGGAACTGGGTATGTCCAGTCTGATGAAAAGAAGGACTAGGGGAGACATGATAGCAGTCTTCCAGTATCTCAGGGGCTGCCACAAAGAAGAGGCAGTCAAGCTATTCTCCAAAGCATCTGAAGGCAGGACAAAAAGCAATGGGTGGAAACTAAATCAAGGAGAAAAGCAACATAGAACTAAGGAGAAATTACCTGACAGTTAGATCAATTAATCAGTGGAACCACTTGCCTCCAGAAGTTGTGAATGCTCCAACACTGGAAGGTTTTAAGAAGATGTTGGATAACCATTTGTCTGAAGTGGTGTAGGGTTTCTTGCCTAGGCAGGGGGTTGGACTAGAAGACCTCCAAGGTCCCTTCCATCTCTGTAATTCTATTCTAAAAGAAAGGAAAAGAAGAAGTAGAAAGACTATATATATATATATATTTCACATTTATATTCCGCCCTTCTCCGGAGACTCAGGGCGGCTTACAATGTTTGGAGCACAACTCAATGCGCTCAGCAATAGCCTTCATTCCATTGTATATGCCTGCTTATTACTAAGCGGCATTTTTACAAAGTCAGCTTATTGCCCCCAGCAATCTTGGGTCCTCAACTTACCTACCCCGAGAGGATGGAAGGCTGAGTCAACCTTGAGCCTGGTGGGATTTGAGCCTGCACTAATTACAGGCAGCTGGGGCTAAGTGCTAGGTGTTTAACAGCCTGCACCACCAAGGCTCTACTCCTACTCCTCCAATGCCCCCCCTACATATACCTACATTGTATTTTCCCCACATTTCCCATGTTTTCCTAGCTACAATTTCCCTTTGGATCTTTTATTTTGACCATCAGTAAACAATCCTAGCCAATCAGGGATCACATGATGCTCCTGATACTGCCACAACATATGCTGATATCCTCAAGGATAAACAAAACTAATTTATCATGAAGGCTACTCTTCAGTTCAAGATTAACCATGCAATCAGATATTTAAATCAATTTCCTATAGGGCAAGGAGAAAAACCAGATTTACAGATCATCCCAATTGGACAGATGACCTTATGTGGTGCCAGCAGTTTCCAGCTTTGCTATGAAAAGAATTCCTTCTATGCCCCGTGGTCTAAAGAACTAACCAGCCTGACTTGTAATCCTCTGCAAACTTTCATTTTTCCTTCCAGTTTAAAAGGTTTTAAAGTAGATGACTTCAGACTTTCTGCTTGCTTTCTGAGATACCTACAGGGCTCATTAATTTAATTACAGCTGTTTTATCTTTCTTCCCCCTCTTTCTTTCATTCTTTCTTCCTTTCTTCCCTTAGAGCTGATTTCATACCAAATGCAGAATGATGCCAGCCGTAAACTATTGTTCCATTATTAATGGGATTTATAATTGTTAGTATGAAGCTCTGTTTTTCTCCTACCTCCAGCAGGCAAGGAAGTGGCCCAGGCTGCATACAAAATGAGAAGGCACCCAGAAAGGACTAAAAGAGAAAGCAATCCAACCAGGTGATTTGGAAGCTAACTAGAGAACTCCTGCCTCACTGTTTTTTGAACCAAAACTCCTAGGTTATTTACAATCTCTTGCAAATGAGGGTCCACACCTTTTTTTCCAGGCACAAGAGTAGACTTACAATGCTTGCGGCCATTCTTTCCCCCAAAAGATTTGCAAAAGATCAAGTCAAAACTAGAGGTAGCTAGCACAGAGTAGTGAGCGTGGCCTGGGGAAGGATAGAACCATCAAATAAAGAAAAATAAAAGCATGAATCAACTGAAACTCCAGGAGGCAAAGCAAGAGAAGAGAAGGAACAGTCGAGTGTAACTGTCATGGGTCTTAAACCTACTTAAACCTTGATGTAATGATGAACTCCTAAGGGCTGATTTTTTGAATGCTCTGAAAAAAAAAATGCCGGAGATAGACCTTGTTCATTCTTAGAAGAAGGCACTCTTTTTTGTATGAGACCCTGCAACCATGATGGCTTCTATGAAGAAAGAGAAATTGAAGCACAGTCAGGGTGCAAGTTTGAAGAAGGCAGCGTGTTCTCATACGGATCGTCTCTTGTGTTCCTGGATTCCTGCATACAGGCCCTTCCAGGAGATTGAGTGGCTGGCTGTCACTTTAACGTCTCACAATGTCCTAGATTAGTATTTCTTTGGGGGCATTGTAGAAAAGGAACACAACCAGTTGCCCCTGGCACATCCATACTGAAGTGGTCTCTATGCTCCTGCCGGTCCTTTGGGCCTCATTAAACATCTTGACGTATGTAAAACTGGCACAGACCGTGGCAAAAAAAAACAACCATAGAGACATACTGTAGAAACTGTTAGATTTGCATGAAGAGTCAGACGCGGAGTGCTTCAGTGAAGAGTTTATTAGTGACTACAGCTCATAACAGACCCGATTTGGCTGGCTGCTGCTACTTATAGCTAGCAGCCACAGTTGCCAGCCAACCAGAGTGCAGGGTTTTTCCCGCACTTTTTAAACCAATCATATTTGACATTTTACAAGAACAGTTCAAACTAAACCAATTTAGAAAGCTGCCTGAATTTGGGAATTACGTGTTTAGCAGCATACAAATTCATCCTGAATTTGAATTTTTAAACCAGTTCAAAAAATCAAACTGGCTCAATGCAATGTCCCAATTCAGTTCAAATAATTTATCTGACAAGTCTTGGAGTTTACCATTGATTTGAACAGAAGGCTTTTGTGGGTGTGCTAAAACCTGTCATATTTCATTTGGTTCTGAGTCCATTTGGAGTTATCCAAGTCAATGCTTCAAATCATTGCAAAGATTTGGTGTGGAAAGCCAATTCAGTGGGGAGATTGGATGGAACCCCTTCAAACTGAACCCCCAAAATGTCTCTGTTCAGAGTATTGCAGTGGAAAATTCAGAGCCAGAAAAGTAAACACAGATGGCTGAGGCTTCATTTAACTTTTTATAAACACATACAGTAAATTTTACAATACCAGTTGTAGATTTCTCAAACATGGAGCAAATTCAAACAGAAGCAGACATGTTATGGGTTCAGAGCAGAGCTCTAGTTTTCAGCAAGCAAGCAAGCAAGCAAGCAAGCAAGCAAGCAAGCAAGCTAGTTTCTCTTTCACTTTAGAGCTGAGTACAGAAGAGAGATAAACCACACCCAGATTTTCTCTTCAACTTTCAGCCCTCGATTCAGCTTCATTACTAAGTTCTATTCCAGTTCATGAATATATTCTGACAGTCTCAATCCTCAAATAATTGCTATAAAAATTCAACTGTATTCAAATCCCATCTTAGGACACTGTAAAATCATGGTGTAAATGCTAGAATGCTGAAACAATCATTGTTGGTTTAAAAGTACTTTTCCATTTATTTCAGGAAACCATCAGTATCCAATAGAAAAAGAAACTTCTGGAGATTACTCTCTTTTCTAGGTAGGGTTCCCCCCCTTCCAAATTCTAAGCAAAAATAAATTAAAACAAAAAAGAAAATGGGAATAGGGTCGTTAAAAAATAAATGAGAAGACAAAGCATCTTGGGAAAACATTAAGAAAACATTAAAAAATAATAATATGAGGAATGATAATAAGAATAAAATAACTGAGCTGTATGTTCCCTTTACATAATATTGGCAAAGATGGATGGCATCTCAATAAAATACTTGTTTTCAATGGCTTATCATAATGAAAAATATTACAGCGTGGGATATCACAGTAAGGATAATTTCCATTTCCTGCATAAATGTTCGGCAATGAATAAACTATTTAATCATATCCTGATAAAGCCAAAAGAAGCTCCTGTTACCCCTATCAAATTGCTGTTTGTCACTTGCCGTTTTCAATGCTCGTTCCTAATTTTCCATCATTGACATGAAGAAGAAATTATGGCTGGAGGCCACTGAGGTTTTTATTAATATCTTTTGCATCTTGGCTTTCTGTCAAGTGCATTCTCATCATCCTGTGAGAGGAGATACCCAGATGCAGAAAAATTATGTTCCCAATTGCACTAATTATATTCCATAAAGGCAGGGAAAGGCACTTGGGGCTAACTGATCCAAACCAAAGATACTTTTTTCAAAAGACAACGGGGCATTCTTGGTTTTTGCTTGAAGAGTTTTCGCATCTCATCCAAGAAGCTTCATCAGCTCTGAAGTCCAGTTGCTTTTTGAAAAAGCACCTTTGGGATAACATGACCTGCATGACTGAGAATCTCCTCAGATATTGATTGCAACCAATCTAGTGACTTAAAAGGCAGCATTATTCTTCTAGTGATTTGCACCCCATTTCTCTAAATTGGGGTGTTTCCAGACAGACACTCAACTAGATTTCATTTCCTTTGCATCAAACAATACTAGAGGTTTGCATCATTTATCATAGGATAAGCCCTAGCCTTAGTCACAGCTGCATCCAATTGTCCTATGCAAGGAAGACAAAACCTGATAAGAATTATCAATTCAGTTTGGTAAGGCAGTCTGGGTCAGTTCAGCAATTCAAATCAGAATAGAATAGAATAGAATAGAATAGAATAGAATAGAATAGAATAGAATAGTAGAGGAGGAGTGGAATGGAATGGAATGGAATAGAATAGAATAGAATAGAATAGAATAGAATAGAATAGAATAGAATAGAATAGAATAGAATAGAATAGAATACCTTGGAGGAAGGTCAAGCAGGAGAACTATACCATTTCAGACAAGTGACTGTCTAGTCTCTTCTTAAAAACCTCCAGTGATGGAGTACCCACAACTTCTGATGGCAAACTGTTCCATGGGTTAATTGTCCTAACTGTCAGGAAGTTTCTCCTTAATTCCAGGTTGCTTCTCTCTTTGATTGGCTCCCATCCATTTTTTCTTATCCTGTCCTCTGGGGCTTTGGAGAATAATTTGAACCCCCCTCTTCTTTGTGGCAGACCCTCAAGTACTGGAATACTGCTATCATGTCACCCCAGTCCTTCTTTTCTGTAGATTAGCCAGATCCAAATCCTGCACTTTTTCAAAATTTGGAAAATCAATCCACTAAGCTGTTTGGTTCAACTTGTCAAATCTACATGATTTTAATCTCTGAACTGATTGGGGAAAAGCTTTGTCTGCAAGCATAGAATAATTTGAGCCATGCAAATTGATTCAGGGGGATACAACCGAATCTGCTTATTTGCATCATGTTTGTGATCAGTTTGAAAATTGGATTCAGTTTGGAAATAAATCTGATTGCCTTCAGATCTTTGAATAAATGCTTGAACAGCTGTGATATTCACAGCGGCATGGTACTCCGTGTGCAGACTGGTCATAGATCTCTACGATTTGACAGAGGAGTGATTCAAATTCTGGAGGATTTGTTTAAATTTTTTTTTATTTCTCCATTATTTCCATTTTTGTGCTATTCCATTTTCAGAAAATGGGTGACTGACAAAGCATCAATATAATATAGTTATTTTTAAAAAATAATAATAATAATTAGTCCACTTATAATGATTATCCCAAAATCAAACCAAGATGGCATCATTTGCCACTATATATCTATCATGTCAAATCTATCTTGGACGAGTGCAGATGAAAGTATTACCTTTGTAACTCTAGCAAATTTATAGCCTCCTTCTGATATTGAGGCCAGGAAAGCAAATCAAAGGTGAAGAGGTATTCATAACAAGACATCAGATCACTGTCTCAGGTCAGATCCTTGGAGTGAGAAGTCTAAGTGCCAAAGTATTTTCAGCATTTAATCACTGCTCAGCTCAGTTGTTTCCAAAATGCAAAACTGCTATATTTAAAAAAAATGTATATCTACCCTACAAAGTTAGAATATTTCAGACATGGGATGTGACACCCAGAAAAATATGGCATCCTTCATTTAATCCTCCAAGGAAAGATTGAAGGCAAATGAGGTCCAGGCAGAAGAAGAACATCATGGCTTCAAAATCTAAGGGTTTGGACAAAACTCAGCAGCCCTTTTTTGTGTGGCTGTTGATAAAAATAGGATTGCCAACATGATCACCAATGTCTGATGATGGATATGGCACAAGAAGAAGAAGATCTATCCTATGCCCTTAATTAGTTGAATGGGTCATCTCTGCTACCCTTGTATTATTCCTACTCAATCACCGAAGTCATGTGCAGTGGATCAGAAAACTGTACTCAATTCATTTGGGGCCAAAGTCTCCCAGATGTTGCTTAATTATAACTCTTCTCAGACTGAAGCTAATGTTATCAATGGTGAGGCATGGTGGAACAAATATAGCTCAGGCATGTGTGAACAACTACATATTCTCCATACTCAGCAACTCTTGTAATTGTTCCTGTCAGATGACCTTGAACAAGAAGAGATTTAACCTGGAAATAAGGAGAAACTTTCTGAACAATCAACCAATGGAACAGTTGCCCTTGGAAGTTGTGGGAGCGCTATCACTTGAGACCTTCAAGAAGAGATTGGACTACCATTTGTCAGAAATGATGTAGGGTCTCCCGCTTGGGTGGTGGGGTTGGACTAGATGACCTACAAGATTCCTTTCAACTCTGATCATCTATTAAACTATCTGAGTTCTAATTCCACCTTGGACACAAAGCCAGCTGGTGACCTTAAGCCAGTCACTCTCTCTCAGGAGGCAGTGGCAAAGGACTTCTGAAAAACCTTGCCAAGATAATTGTAGAACTAATCCAGGCGGTCTCCAACAGTCAAAAAAATGAGTCAAAAGCCCACAAAAGTTGCCCACAAAATCCCAAATCCTTAATCTAGACTCTATACCTTCATAGTTCTATTGCCACCACTTGTCTTCTGCAAAATATCTCAGAGGTCTATTTTTAGCCATTACAACCAAATTACATTTTTTGTTTATGTAAATAGTAAGCTGCCTTAGAAATATTTGTGGGCGGCATGGTGGCTCCTTGGTTAAGATGCTGGGCTGGTCAGCTGGAAAGCTTGACAACTAAGGTTTGAGACCTGAGTTTCACATGATGGGTTGAGCTCCTGTCCTCCATCTCCTGCAAACCTAGCAGTTCAAAAGCATGCAACTGTGAGTAGATTAATAGGTAGCACTCTGGTGGGATGGTAACAATGCTCTGTGACTTCAGGCTGGCCACATGACTGCAGAAATGTCTTCAGACAGCGCTGGCTCAATGGCATTGAAATGAACATGAACACTGCCTCCTACAGTCAGTAATGACTAGCAGAGTAAAATAGATACAGATACAGATAATCAGAGTTGGAAGGGACCTTGTAGGTCATCTAGTCCAACCTCCCACCCAAGTGGGAGGCCCTACACATTTCTGACAAATGGCAGTCCAGTCTCTTCTTGAAAGCCTCCAGTGATGAAGCTCCCACAACTTTTGAAGGCAAATTCTTGTTCCATGGGTTGATTGTTCTCACTGTCAGAAAATTTCTCCTTATTTCCAGGTTGAATCTCTCCTTGTTCAGTTTCCATCCATTATTCCTTGTCTGGCCTACAGGTGCTTTAGAAAATAGCTTGACCCCTTTCTCTCTGTGGCAGCCCCTCAAATATTGAAAGACTGCTCTCATGACTCCCCTGGTCCTGCTCTTCTGTAGACTAGCCCTGCCCAGTTCCTGTAACCGTTCTTCATATGTTTTAGTCTCCAGTCCCCTAATCATCTTGCTTGCTCTTCTCTGTACTTTTTCTAGAGTCTCAACTTCTTTTTTATAATGTGGTGAACAAAACTGGATGCAGTACTCTAGGTGTGGTCTTACTAGGGCTTTATAGAGTGGTATTAGTACCTCACTTGATCTTGATTGTATCCCTCTGTTAATGCAATTTAGGATTGCATTAGCTTTTTTGGCTGCTGCTGCACAGTTGGCTCATATTTAGCTGGTTGTCCACTAAGACTCCAAGATCCCTCTCACAGTTACTGCTATTGAGCCTGGTTTCACCTAGTCTATTTGTGTACTAAGTCTATATGTGTATATTTCTAAGGAGTCTAAGGGACTCCTTAGAAATATACAAATCTGGAAAGGCAGGTTAAATGTAACTTTAGTAAACAAACAGTTCATACTGCAAAAAATCAATACAATAAGTACGTAAGGTTGCTTTTGCTTCTTAATACCAATATCCTAAATTCATGCAACTCTCCTACCTTGGAAATTTCAAGAATTAACTCTTTATCTGGGTCAATATAGCATGTATTAAGTTACAAGACTTGCCATTCAGCACAGCTGAAAGTGATAACAATGCATTTATTCATGTATGTAATTTTATTTCTTTCAGCCATGCATTTTTCTTACATAATGTTCCCTAATTTATACATTCCTCAATATCTGTAGTTTGGCACAGAGTTTTTGAGCTCAAATGACATCATAGAAACCCAAGAAGGTTCTAGGCAAAAGGTTATATATATTCCTCTCTGCACAGAAATCAGAGAAAGGTAAATTAGATCATCTGATAAAAAAATACCAGACAAATTTTAAAATTTCCCCATCATTCATACTTTTTGTGTATTTTTTGAAAATAAAGTCTGCAAAGATATGCTGAAATGGTATGCATTTTGTCTAAAAGGTTTATTTATGTTTCGCTAAAACACTTTTTTTAAGCTTATAAAATTGCAAAGTTTAGAAAAGTACTTAGCATGAACAGTTGTTGATGCCCATTTGCAAATCTATAGGGGAGATGTAAATTAGGTTTAAAAATGCAAGTGGAAAGACATATATTTTTAAAAATCAGAACACCATCTATTTAACTTAATATTTACTCAGCCAGGGTAATAACTGCAGGAGAATGGGGCTATTCCTTTTAACTACGCATTCGCAGGGAAAAAAAAGATATCTTAAACTTCTATGTAAAATTGTGGCCTAATTATTTAGTAATTCCTTTGCTATTCATCACCCAAGTTCTAATAATGATGAACTCACTTAATTTTAATGGATATGTCATAAGCGCTTCAACAGGAGTTCTCTCTACACTTCATCATTCATTAACTTGTCATTATAACAAAAGTTCGTTT
Organism: Naja naja; assembly: GCA_009733165.1. Classification (NCBI taxonomy): domain Eukaryota; kingdom Metazoa; phylum Chordata; class Lepidosauria; order Squamata; family Elapidae; genus Naja; species Naja naja. The sequence goes on along the minus strand of CM019164.1, from coordinate 4,781,369 downwards.
CATGTTTAGGATGGCTATAAAATAAAGCCTATATTTATTATTCATTCCATCCCATTATCTGATCCCTTTCCTTTGTATACTAGCCAATTCTTTTTCTGTTCTATCCTTTGTCCAGGGAAGTTTTTAAGAGACACATGGGCTGCCAAGAAGGTTGAAGAATTTTAGTTGTCCTTCTCACAAGGATAGCCAAATCTCTCCGATTCTCTTTTGATAAGACTCTCATCCCAGAACAGATATTGGTTCCATTCCTTAATTTATCAGTGTACAAAAAAAGTTTTTTTCTAGAAAGCTTTCCTTCCTTTTGTTATTTCTTCGTTCTCCTTGAAGTGTTTTTTTCATAAAAAGCCTATTTTGTGTGCTTTGTTATAACAAGTGAAGAACCACAAGAAATGCAAAAATGGACAGAAAACATAAACTAATGTTCCACCAGTAAAAGAGAAAGAAAAAAGTATTATTAGTGTTAGTATTATTTGCTATCAGCACTCTATCCCAACCTACTTTCTGACAAATTTGTCCTGCAAGAAAAAAAGAAAGATTAAGGGGAAAAAGGGAAGAAAATTCTGGAAACAGGAAGGAATTTTGTTTTAAGGTAGAAATTTCTGACCAGAGACTTGTATCATCAGAACATTTCCACAAGGGCCTGATTCTCACTTTGAGGTCCTATTTCAAGATATTAAAAAGACAATTTCAAAGTTTGATAATAATGGAAAAGTTACTGACCAAGTCTATTTAGCTTGCAAAGGTCTATCTGCTTTTGGCAAAACTCACTCAATGTGGCTTGTAAAAAGATTAGTTCACATATCATCTACTGTAGATTGTACAAAATAATGGTAAACAAAACTTTTTTTTTGTATTGTAATCTCTTTGACAAACCCAGTTCCTCTGGCTTTCGATTTAATATAGGTACCAAGTAGGCTAATTAAGCATGTTTCATGAAACCAGCCACTGTCTCTAGTGATGTCTTGGGTAACAGAAGAAAAGAGCCAATCAAGTCCATACATATTCCCAAATCAGTTTGGAAAATCAGTTGTCTGCCCACATATAGCAGATTTTCTTTTGTAATCTGAATCAAAATGTTTTTTAATCTGATTTTCTAAAAAAAAAAATTGGATGAAAGAGTTGGATCTACTTTTCCACACTGAATGAACCCAATAAAGCTTTGCATAGAACATCATTGGTCAAGTTGTCTGGGGACAATGGAATGATGGTTTGACACATATGAGAAACATACCAAAAGCAGTGCTGATTTATTGTCCCCTCAAATATTTTACATGCTTTGCATTCCACAATCAATTATTGAAAGGCTAAATATCTGTTACATTTAGGACCTGTTGCTATATGCTTGTACTTGGTGTGCAACTGGTACAAATGCATTCTCACTTTGCTTTCTTTTGTAAAGTGTTCTGGTTTTTATTACAAATAGCTTGCTGAGCCTATCTATAACCTTGATAACTCCATTCAGTGTAATGGCCTTCGAACAGTTATAGCATAACAATAACTGCTAGGAGCATCAATATTGCAGAAGGAATCTATTGTTACTTATTTATCATTTATAACACAGGCACCAAACGCATCTCCGGATATTTATGAAACATTTATGGATAATTTTATGTTACTACTAGGCCTGTGATATAAATGCATTATTTATTTCCTAGTGAATCATTGATAGGACCCCTCCCCCCCTTAGATGGAGAGAAGGGGCGACAAGGGGTTTTAAGTCCGAGATGGCTTGAAGAGGTCCAGGCTGAGTCCAGGCTGATCTTCTGTTTCAAAGCAATAAGCTATTTTGCCTTGCTTATCTTATGTTAAGCCATTTACAACCCTTTTCCCCTAGGAATGCACAGGGCAACACAGAACAATGAAATTGCAGCTGGGATATTCAGATTCACTCATGGTGGCTTCTCCTTGGTTCCTCAGTGGCATTCTTAGCAATGGAGTTCTTAGAGCTTGGTTGCATTAACAGAGGGATAGGATCAATATCACGTGAAGTTCTAGTTCTTTGGTAAGCTTTGGTAGGACCACATTTAGTAAGCTTTTAGTAAGCTTTGGTAAGACCACATTTAGAATAAACCATCCAGTTTGGGTCACCCCAATACCGAAAAGAAGTTGAGACTTTGGAAAGAATACAGAGAAGACCAACAAAAATGGTTAGGGGCCTAGAAGCAGGGGTGGGACTCTACCGGTTCTGGTCGGTTCAGGCGAACTGGTAGTTCCAAGGATCAGCTGTGAGTGAATCAGTTTGCTCCTATGATCAGCTGTTGGGTCCACCTGCCCACCCCAGCTCTAGTCTGTGCTTTATATCCTGGTTTTCAAGCTCAGCGGATTGCTGCGCATCAGATATTTAACACAGAGAGATTGCTAGAGAAGTTCAGTAGCAAACACTCTGTGTGTGCGCAAAGCGCACACTCACCAAACCGGTTGTTACACCAGTTTATTTTATTTTTTATTTTACTTTTTATTTATTTATTTTGTCAAGCATCAAGCTCTAAGAACAATCGAGCTCTAAGAACAGATATAATTAGGAACATGATTATGAATACATGAGATGGGTACAAATAAAAGGGGACATTAGGACAGGGACGGTAGGCACATTGGTGCTCTTATGCACACCCCTTACAGACCTCTTAGGAAAGGGGTGAGGTCAACAGTAGACAGTCTGAGGTTAAAGTTTTGGGGCTTTGGGGAAGAAACCACAGAGTCAGGTAGTGCATTCCAGGCATTGACCACTCTGTTGCTGAAGTCGTATTTTCTGCAATCGAGTTTGGAGCGGTTTACCTTAAGTTTGTATTTATTGTGTGCTCATGTATTGTTGTGGTTGAAGTTGAAGTAGTCATTGACAGGTAGGACATTGTAGCAGATAATTTTATGTACTACGCTAAGGTCAGACCAAAGAGATAGTTCTAAGTTATCTAAGCCCAAAATTTCAAATCTGGTGGTATAAGGTATTCTGTTGTGAGCAGAAGAGTGGAGGTTGAATTCCACCCCTACCTAGAAGCTAAAACATACAAAGAATGATTGCAGGAACTAAGTATACCTAGTCTACTGAAAGGAAGGGCCAAGGATGACATGATAGCAGTATTCCAATATTTGAGGGGCTGCCACCAAAGAGGTGTTTGACCTATTTTCCAAAGACAGGATAAGAAACATTACTTGGAAACTAACTAAGGAAAGAAGTAACCTAGAACTAACATAATAGCAGTCTTCCTGTACTTGAAGGGCTGCCACAAGGAAGCGGGGGGCAGCTTATTTACTAGAGCCCCTGTAGGTAGGACAAGAAACATTGTATGGAAACTAACCAGGGAGAGAAGCAACCTAGGAGAAAATTCCTAACAGTGAGAACAATTAACCAGTGGAACAAATTGCCTTCACAAATTGTGGGTGCCCCATCTCTGGAGGCTTTTAAGATGAGACTGGAAGCCATTTACCAGAAATAGTACAGGTCTCATGCAAGAGCAGGACGTTGGACTAGATGATCTTCAAGCTTCCTTACCACTCTGTTACTGTTACTAAGACCTCTCAGCATTCACTTGCAGCCAAAATACATTCCCGGTATATTTTCTTGGCTGTTCACACAACCGTATTGAAAATCAGGCCAGATGGGTTAGTCCCTCCTGGCACACAATGAGTTCTGGAGCTGAAAGAAGATGTCTCACCAAAGGTCACTTGGTGAGGTTGCAACCAAGTGAGATTTGATCATTTAAAGGAGATGGCATTCATTAATATCTAAGACCGCACAATGACCTGTCCGTAGAAGGAAGAGTGTAAATATTAAGGAACATTTCCACATGTGCCTATAAACCACTGGGCTTTATGATTATGACAGGACAGAAAGGTTATGATATTTAAAGCTCAGTATCCCAAATGTGTCCATTTTGATACTCCAGGCCGGCATATGACTCTCAAAATCCTTAGCTTGTGGCCTTCCAAAGTTTCCCAGTCTTTTATAAAACTATTTATTGCTTTCTGCCTGATCAATATCGCTGTTTCTGCAAATTCCAGTACATTCACAATCCATTCCTCATTTGTGGGTATTTTATTATTTATCTTTATCCATATAATAGTCTTGCTACAAACAATCATCCATAATTCCTTTCTCATTGGCTATCCATATATATTGATAATAAAAGTTCTGGTTATATCTGAACACCAGTCTTTAACATTCTTTCTATCATTGTCTGCCATCTTATCCTGTTTTTTTCCCCTTTTCCCAAATTCACCATGCATGGTTCAATGTCCCTTCTTGTTTTGTTTTTTTTAAATTTCAGATATTAAGTAGAAGTACCGTTATACATCTTAGATAATTTCTCTTGTGAACCCTATACTTTAGAGTAGTGTTTCTTCAACTTTTGCTCTGTCCCACTTTTAAAAATTATAGGGAAACTAAAAGGTTTCTGTTTTTATGAGTTATCATCATTAATACTTACTAGCCTAAACATTAAAATGGATGCATATTTATTTATTGAATGATATAAAAATAACATTAAACTCATTAGATAGTAACCTAAGCATCTTTTTTGGGGGGGAACTATTTTAACAAATAAAAAATGAGAAGAGTGACACTGTTTTCAATTTTTGCAAATATCTTCAGTGTCCAAAGAATGTTGATTTGGCAAGCCTGTTAAAGAGAAGGATTGGAGAAACACAGAAGATAGAATAATAAAGTTGGAAGGACCTTGTAGGTCTTTGAGTCCAATCCCCTTTCTAGACTTTCTTCGGTCTTGACACATGATCACCAAAAGAATATCAAAATAACAAAATAATAGAGTTGGAAGAGATGATGGTGATCCTCCAGTCCTCCAATCCAATCCCTCATCCAAGCAGGAGATACTACGCCATTCCAGATAAATGGTTGTCCAATCTCTTCTTAAAACCTCCAATGTTGGAGCACCTACAACTTCTGGAGGCAAGCTGCTCCACTTGTTCTCACAGTCAGGAAATTCCTCCTTAGTTCTAGGTTGCTTCTCTCTTGGATTAGCTTCCATGCATTCTTTCTTGTCTTGCCTTTTGGCCGCTTTGGAAAATAGCTTGACCCCCTCTTCTTTGTGGCAGCCCCTCAAATACTGGAACAGTGCTATCATGTCTCCCCTAATCCTTCTTTTCACTAGACCAGCCATACCCAATTTCCACAACCAGTCTTCGTATGTTTTAGCTTCTAGGCCAGAGGTGGAATTCCGCAGGTTCTGACTAGTTCTGGAGATCTGGTAGCAGAAATTTTGAGTAGTTCAGAGAACCGGCAAATCCTACCTCTGACTGACTGGCCACACCCGTATCTCTTCTCTGCCTCCCATCAAGTCCCAGCTGATCGTCTGGGTCTTCTTTGGTTGCCCTGCACAGGACAACAGAACTGGAAAGCAGGTTAGTGGGGTGGGGTGGGAATGGGATTTTGCAGGATCCACCCCCTGCCACGCCCACCGAGCCATACTCACCAAGCCATGCCACACCCACCAAGCCATGCCCACAGAACCGGTAGTAAAAAAAATTGAATCCCACCACTGTTCCAGGCCCCCAATCATCTTTGTTGCTCTTCTCTGCATACTTTCCAGAGTCTCAACATCTTTTTTTTAATTTTGTGGTGATTAAAACATGAGGGGCTGTCACAGAGAAGAGGGAGTTGACCTATTCTCCAAATGTCCCCAGAGAGCAGGACGAGAACTGGTGCATGGAAGCTTGTCAAAGAGACATCCAACCTAGAAGTAAATAGAAATGTCCTGACAGAACAATTAACCAGTGAAATGGCTTATCTCCAGAAGTTTTTGGTATTCCATCACTGGAGGTGTTCAAAATAAACTGGTCAACAATTTGAACCAGGATGATATCAGGTCTTCCTGCATGAGTTTGGACTAGAAAACCTCCCTTTCAGCCTTTTGATTCTATCTTCTAAAATCCTTGGGTGATTTCTTCTTAAGAACTGACTACAGGTTGCAACAGTTCATTTAGTGACTGTTCAAAGTTACAACAGCACTAGAAAAAAGTTACTTGGGACCATTTTTCACATGATCATTGCAGCATTCCCAGGGTCACCTGATTTACATTTGGATGCTTGACAACTGACTCTCATTTATGATGGTTGCAATGTCCCAGAATCATGTGGCCTCCTTATGTGACCTTCTGACAAGCAAAGTCAATGGAGTAATCAGATTCCCTTAACAACCATGTTATTCATTCAACAACTGCAGTGACTCATGTATCAAATGTGGCAAGAAAAGTCATATCATGGGGCAAAACTCACTCAACAAATTTCTCACTCAGCAACATAAATTTTGGGCTCAATCAGAGTTTTGCAGCATAAATTCAGTGCCAGAAAAGTAAACACAGATGACTGAGGCTTCATTTAACTTCTTTATAAACATATAAAGTAAATTTTACAATACCAGTTGTAGATTTCTCCAACATGGAGCAAACTTAAACAAAGGCAGACATGCTACAGGTTCAGAGCAGAGCAGCAACTCAGGAGCTCAGAAACAGACATCAGTTTCACTTTAGTTCAGCAGGCAAACAAGACACACAGCAGAGGAGAGAAGCAGTTTCACTTTCAACAGACAGACTCAGAGCTCAACATAGCTTCAGAGTTGCAGAATTTAATATAGAGCCACGCCTAGGCTACTTCTAGTTTCAGTTTCCAAACAGTCCTCATTGGCTGACTTAGTTGTTGTGCCTATTGGTTGGCTGACCTTGTTACCATGTTCTATTCCATGAATATACTCTGACACTCAATTGTGGACATAAATTGAGGACTACCTGTACCCTTAAGAAATTTTGCTTTAGATGTTTGTCTCCAAGTCTTGTTGATCCACATTTACAAGCCTGAATTGTATATTGCTGTCAAAATTCCCCTCTGAAATAATACTTTTTCAGACCACTTTATTTTCTTCTTCAACTCCAGCCATCCATTCATTTACATTTACATTTTCTTGTCCACTTTAGAAAGCATGGCACTGAAAATAAAACCCTTGCATAAGTCTTTCAATACATTGATTCTCAGAATGGGCACAAAGTAATGATATTACCGGGTCAGAAACCTGTGACAAGTGGTAGATCTCTGACATTTTCAAATATTTATTAGTATTTGTCTAGACTCAAAAAGGAAAGGAGTGATGCTTAAAAGGGGGAAAAAAATCCTCAAAAGAAGAAAAAGTCCAAGGATACTTAATATGTAAAGAACACGATATCATAGCACAAAAGCCCCTGCAGGTTACATTTAGGTTCCACAGCCCTGTCTGGCAATTTTGAAAAGACAGGGAAATGTCACCATGTAGTTCGGGCTACGTGGCTTGTGCAAATTCCACAGATGTTGATGTTAGAGAGATATGAACTCGGGGTCTGCTTCAAACATCCCCAAGTACCCATTTTGCTTGTTAGTCCTGAAGTTTCTCACAACACAATGTGAATTTTCTTGACAAGCCATTCTTGTTCTCTCTCATCTGCACTTCTGTTTAGGGGGCCTGTGGATAATTTCACCTTATGATCTTGCCCTTGTTTATTCAGAACTAAAACTAGAGCTTGTCCTTCCTTCCTTCCTTCCTTCCTTCCTTCCTTCCTTCCTTCCTTCCTTCCTTCCTTCCTTCCTTCCTTCCTCCTTCTCCCTCCCCCCTCCTTCCTTCCTTCCTTCCTTACATAAAGATGGAATTTTTTGCAGTATTTATGGGTTTTTTACCCTTCCATTCTCCCATACCTTCTTTCACTTCTGGTCCCACTTCTGTGCCAGGGAGAAAGAGGTTATAAGATGGCCACAATGAGAAAGTGAAGACAAAGTGAAGACAGTTTTCATATGACCCTTTCAGTCAATTCCTCCCCCCTCCTCAAGACTACTTAAGTCCAGTTCTTTTCCTTTTTTCATAGTGTCTATTGCCCTGATCATTTTTGTTAGCCTTCTATGAACCTCTTCCAGTTTCTCTGATCCTTCTGAATTTATGTTACCTAGAACTGGACACTATCTTCAGATTAAGATGAGAATTGAATAATTTCTTCCTGTTATATATGGAAATCACATCTCTGATGATGCAACTTAAAATTGCATTAGGTTTCTTTGCAGCCATGCCACATGAAAAGCTCATATTTAATTTGCAATCAACTTCTTGTCCAAACTTTTCCCCCAAATATTATTTCTAGAATATGTAATAGTTCTGTATCTGTACATTTTATTTTTGTCTTATAAAGGAAAGATTTGTCACATAGATGAGACTAATCAGCTCTGAGCTGGCAAGTGGCATTTCTTGGAGACAAAGTAGATATTTCAATGCATTTCTTTGCAAGATTGCTACCTGTTTTTGTCAAACACCTTTAGATACATGAAGGTAAGGTTCCTTGAGGTCTTGCAACAGGAAACCAGAATGTTTAATGTGGTTGTCCATGCACAACACCAATCCCTTGGCCACTATCAAGCTGACAGCAATTATGCAAAACAAGGACAAACCTAAGTTTGTACAATCTGCACATGCACAATGGTGGAAACCCATTATTAAGGTAATCACCAGATGTCACCTTTCTGATGAGAGCAGAAGACTCGCTAATCAAATTAACAATTAGGATGCCATTGGCATCTTGCTCCCATTAATGTCATAATTGCAACTCAGTAAGCACCTGTGTTGCTTTCTCTGTTATGTCCTAATTAGCTCCGTTAATGAACGATAATGAAATTAATGGGGGTGGGAGAAATGTGGTAGGAAATTGTCCAGCAGAGCCATCCAGAAACAGCCACATGCCAATCCATGATAAAAAAAACATCTAAACATTTGATGAGAATATCTAAGTATTATTTATTAAGATAGTATTTTGATCAATTGAGAGTTCCAGAATATAGTCTTTGCTGCCTTTTTTTCATCTTGACTCATGATGGACATCTTGGTTTTGTGACAGCAATACGAAAGGCATTGGACATTGCCATCTTCTGGAGATACATTTACTGTATCTCAGTCTATCTTACAGACATGGTAATTCCCAGTGCTTTCTTATCCAAAATCTAATGAGGTGCAACCAGGGGTGGGATTCTACCAGTTTGGGCTGGTTTGGGAGAACCGGTAGTTCTGGTGATAATTTGGTCTCGCCCACCAGTGGTGGGATTCAAAATTTTTTACTACCAGTTCTGTGGGCATGGCTTGGTGGGCATGGCAGGGGAAGGATACTGCAAAATCCCCATTCCCTCCCCACCCCACCAACCTGCTTTCCAGCTCTGTTCTCCTGTGCAGGGCAACCAAAGAAGACCCAACCAATCAGCTGGGACTCAACGGGAGGCAGAGAAGAGATACGGGTGGGGCCAGTCAGTCAGCGGTGGAATTTGCCGGTTCTCTGAACTACTCAAAATTTCTGCTACCGGTTCTCCAGAACTGGTCAGAACCTGCTGAAGACCATCTCTGCTGCTCACCCCTGCCATTTCCCTGTGCTTTATTTCCTTGTTTTTGAGCACAGCTGATTCACGCAGCAGAATGGTTTTGCTGCGCCTCAGCTGTTTTACTCACTGGGGCTGCCGTAGAAGGTAAGTATTATAGCTGAAAATGGGCTTTTTTAAACGGTGTGCACACGCTCAAAGCATGTGTATGGTGTGTACGCATGCGAGCATGGGCATAGCATGCAATCCCCGAACCGGTTGTTACACTGGTTGAATCACACTACTGGGTCCAATTCTGCTTGGATTTTTTTTTGGGCGGGGGGAGATCCGTTTAGGTTGGTTTTATTATGAAAAGCATCAACCTATGTCAGTGGCAACTGTAAGAGGGGTGGATTTCAACTCCCAGAATTCCCCAGCCAGTTATGATGGCTGGAGAATTCTGGGAGTTGAAGTCCACATGTCTTGCAGTTCCCATCACTGGTTGATGGAGTTGATAAGAATCACCACCAAACTTGGTGACACACATAAGAGACAATAAAAATGGTTAAACAAAAATAGAAATCAGAGAGAAGTAAAGTGCTGGAAGCAATGGGTCAAAAAATTCAAGATGGCAGCCATAAGCATGTGATTTATTTGGCATAACAGAAAACAGCATTAGTGCATCTGAAAAGAGCCATTGTCATATCCACGTAGCTGCTTCTTGCTGGGAGATCCTTGTGAGGTCCAGCAGTCAGAATGTGTAGACTATTTACCTAATCATCATCTTGTGTAATCCAAGGTCAGAGGGTTTTTTCCCCCTTGTTAGACATTAGAAAATTCAAATTTTCAATTGTACTCAACTTTTTAACAAAAACAACTCTCTTAATATTTCTTGTTTCCTTTTAATTCAATTGGTTTCTCCTCCTCCTCCTCTTCTTCTTCATCATCTTCTTCTTCTTTTTCCTCTTCCCTTCTCCTCTTCATCTTCCTTCTCCTCTTTCTTCTTTTTTTCTTCTCTTCTTTTTCTGCACATTTTTGAACAATGAATAACAGACAATAGTGGATTCTACTACAGTCTCAACTCAACTAAGTTCTGGTGAATCAAGTTTTTTTTTTTTTTTAATTACATTTATATGCAGGGCCCTCAAGAGAAACTTGCAATTAGTATGTGCTTCAATAGCCTTCATTCCATTGTATGCCTGCTTATTTAATTACAAGGTCAGCTAATTGCCCCCAACAATCTTGGGTCCTCAATTTACCTACCCCGAGAGGATGGAAGGCTGAGTCAACCTTGAGCCTTGGGATTCGAGCCTACAATTGTAGGCAGCTGGATCTTAAGAGCAGGCATTTAACAGCCTGAACTACCAAGGCTACTAAGTGATCTTGTTCCCATAGAAATCCACAAGTAGAAAAAAAAAAAGTAGAGATGCATTTTTTTTAACAAAAAGAAAATGGTTGTGATTGAAAGAACCCACCTCCCACCAGCACATCAATCTTCCCACTGCAACTAAATTTTGTAATGTAACAAAACAAAAAGTAATCCACACTCAAAGGAAAGTGTTCTTTTCCTGATGCGCAAGCAGCATGTTTTGGGGGGCAGTTTTGTCCTGCTGGCTTAACAACATGCCTGTAATGCTTAATGATCGATCATTAAGACGTCTCAAGGCCCACTATTCTGCAAACAAAATTAGCAGAGTTCAGATGTTCAGACTGCCTGCAATCCAAAGATGTCCATCTTACGTAGATGTGAGAAGTTACCTTGAAAAGAAAGCATGGGTAGTTAATAAAGACACACTGTCATAGAACAGAGTTGGAAGGGAGGGACCTTACAGGTCTTCTATCTAGTCTAACCCTTTGCTCAAGCAGGAGACCCTACACCATTTCAGACAATCACTTCTTGAGAGCATCTTCTTGAAAGCTCACAAATTCTGAAGGAAAGCCATTCCAACAGTTAATAGTTCTCACCATTATGAAATTTCTCTTTAGTTCTAAGTTGCTTCTCTCCTTGATGAGTTTCCATCCATTACTTCTGGTGCTTTGGAAAATAAGTTGACCCCTTCTTCTTTGCAGCAGCCCCTCAAATACTGGAATACTGTTATCATGTCCCTCCTAGTCCTTCTTTTCTCTAGACTGGCCAAACCCAACTCCTGCAACTGTTCTTCATTTGTTTTGGTCTCCAGGCCTTTAATCATTTTAGTTGCTCTTCTCTGCATTCTTCACAAAGTCTCAACTTCTTTATAGAGTAATGACCAAAACTGGATGCTGTATTATGGACCTCTTTATAGAATGATGACCATTCATGACAATGCAATTACGCTAAACTGATGACACCTTTAACCCTACCTTCTAGCTCAGCCCCTTCTTCTCCTATATTGTCGTATAGAAGCTGTGAACTAGGCCAGGAAGAAGAACCAAAGAGGATACCCAAAATACCAGCGACTTGGGGGCCTCAACAGTATTACAAGGGTGAGTTGAGTTCATGGCAAGAATAAAGTTGAGCACTTACTTGATTCAGACATTGAGCTGGAAGGCTGAATCAAATTGGATGCCTCCAAAACCACTCTGCAACCAGTGACCCAAATCAGTAGCTTAAGCACAAATATACTTTTTCTGAGTTGACTTCCAAAGCCTGATTTTGAACTAGGTAAATGTTTCAAACCCATTAAAAATATCTGCCCCCAATCAAATATGTTTTGAATTGATTCACAAATGGATTCACATGCTCCAAGTCCAGGGATGAGAAAGATGACTTTTGCTGTGACAAGTTTGCAGACCAAGTAAATTTTTATCACCACGTCTGTTGCTAATTGCCTGCGGATTCACACACAACGACAAAAGAAAATTGGCAAGGATGCTTTTGGTAACCTAATTGGCTGTCTGAGAAGACTGAATGGAGAAGTCCTTTGGAGGTATTCCACTTGAAAGCATCATTATAATATACATGAATTATTGAACTGCCTTCCCTGGCCATTTGTATTTCACACCGAGTCTACTTAACTTTTGGAAGCAACCTGTTTGCTCAGCCTGTGGCTGAATTGAGGCTGCAGCTTGATTGGACTTCTTTTTACCATGGGCTTCGTCTTCTTTTCACTTTTGCAATTTTGTACGGCTTTATTGGTTTGTTTGGTTATAACCTGCTTGGGGATTACTTTTAATGAAAAACAGACGAAAAGGTATAAACAAACAGACTTCGCAAAATGGTCTACTTCCAAAGAGCAGGTTTCCAGTCGCATAGGAAAAAAAACAGTCCCATTGCAAGTGGAAAAAATATGGCTCTTCTTCCCCCCCATTTCTTAGTGCTTTGAAATTTGGGTTCTTTGCACCCACTTAATGGCAAAAGGTCATTTCTACTTTGTTGTCATCCATTTCTTGGATTCTCAACAATTTACACACCTAAACAAAACGTACAGCAGGTGCCTCCTGGTTCTTGGAGATAATCCCTAACTCTCTATCAGTATTTTTAAAATCCTGGCTGTAGTTTATAATGTGGCAGAAGAGAGAGAGAGAAAAAGATCATTTGATATTTACAGGATTTCTTTATTTAGAAATGATCAGTTCTAAAGAATTCTTAAATATACATACATAAAGGTAAAAGTTCCCCTCACACATATGTGCTAGTCATTTCCAGTTCTAGTGGGTGGTGCTCATCTCGGTTACAAAGCCGAAGAGCCAGCGCTGTCCAAAGACATCTCCGTGGTCATGTGGCCGGCATGACTAAACACCGAAGGCGCACGGAACGCTGTTACCTTCCCACCAAAGGGATCCCTATTTTTCTACTTGCATTTTTTTTACATTTCAAACTGCTAGGTTGGCAGAAGCTGGGACAAGTAATGGGAGCTCACTCCATTACGTAACGCTAGGGATTCAAACCGCCAAACTGCCGACCTGTCTGATCAACAAGCTCAGCATTTTAGCTACTGAGCCACCGTATCCCTTGCATACATACATACATACATATAAATATATAGCCATTGCCTCCTTAACAGGGCTGAGGGAGCATGACTGGCTCAAGGTTACCCAGCTGATTTCATGACTAAGAGAGGATTAAAACTAGGCTCCCTGGTTTCTATCTTAGTGCTGCTGCACTATTCTGCCTCTCGTTTTATTTACTTTTTATTATTATTTTTTATCCTGGAAAGGGAAAAGGAAGAGCAATAGCAATAGCCCTTAGACTTATATGCTGCTTCACAGTGCTTTCCAGCCCTCTCTAAGTGGTTTACAGAGTCAGCCTCTTGCCCCCAACAATTCTGGGTCCTCATTTTACTGATCTCGAAAGGATGGAATGGCTGAGTCAACCTGGAGCCTGGTGAGATTCAAACTGCCAAATTGCAGGCAGCCAGCAGGCAGCAACAAATAGCCTGCAGTACTGCATTCTAACCACTGTGCCACCACAGCTCTGCAGGAGAGCAGTGAATTGGTTGGCCCCCTAGAATGACCCCCATCCACATGGAAACCTCGCTCTCCTCCTCCTTCTCGCCCTCCGCGGTCGTCAAAGGCGCCTGCTCTTTCGTCAAAGCTGAACATGTTAACTAAACCACCATGACAGACACTGAGGCTTAGCCATCCATTGCGAAGGAACTGCTGTGAAGTCATGCAAAGCAACTCCTTGATATCTTTCTTTCTTTCTTTCTTTCTTTCTTTCTTTCTTTCTTTCTTTCTTTCTTTTTGAAGAAAGTTGCTTTTTAAAAATTTCTCCACTGTGGTTTACTGCAGTGTTATTTATTCTTTAATATTCTTTTCTGTTCTGCCTTTAGACAGAGACAATCCCCATTATCTATAGATAGGAAAAGTCTCCTTGGTTCTTTGCAGCAGGGCTAAAATATCCAACAGTGAAAACATTTTGATTTATTTTTTTAATAGTTAAATCTGGCTCTTTCCTTCCTTCCTTCCTTCCTTCCTTCCTTCCTTCCTTCCTTCCTTCCTTCCTTCCTTCCTTCTCTCCCTCCCTCCTTCCTTCCCTCCCTCCCTCTTATCCCCTTCCTTCTTCCCTTCCCCCTTCCCTTCCTCCCTTCCTTTCTTCCCTCAATCTTTCCTTTCCTCCCTCTTTTCATTCCTTCCTTTTCTCTTTCTCTCCCTTCCTCCTTCCTTCCTTCTTTCCCTCCCTCCTATCCCCTTCCTCCTTCTTACCACCCCCATTACCGTTCTTTTCTTCCCTCAATCTTTCCTTTCCTCCCTCCTTTTTCATTCCTTTTCTCTTTCCCTTCCTTCCTCCTTCCTTCTCTCCCTCCCTCCCTCTAGTTCCTCTTCACCTTTATTCCCCATTTCCTCCCTTCCTTTCTTCCCTCAATCCTTCCTTTCCTCCCTCTCTCTTTTCATTCCTTCCTTCCCTCCCTCTTTTCATTTCATCCCTTTCTCTTTCCCTCCTTCCCTCCCTCCTTCCTCTCTCCCTCCCCTCCCTCCCTCTGGTTCCTTTGTCTTTCCATCCATCCGTCTATCACAGTGTGCATAGTGGGAAGCTATTGGTTATGCTATGAGTGATCATATTACAAAACATTATCTGAAAATGTTGCTTAACATGCTGCATTACTGGGATGTTGCTCGCTCTGGCAAGAATAATCAGGTCTCCCTCTCTCTGCATATATAAAGATAGATACAGATTCTTTCAGCCATCGAAATTTAAATGAGGAGAAAAGGAAGCAGCAGGGCCGTTTCACTTTCTCCCCCGTGCTGTACAAAACAAAACATATAGCTCTGCATGCATTATTAATACGGGGTTTATTGCTTGCTTTTATTGGCTTCACCGCTGCTGCCCTCTTGGGAAGTCACCGAAGGCAGGGTGGATTGCGCAAATGTCCACATTAGCAGGGACAGCCATATACAAGGCAAATAAGATGCCACAAATATCAATCTGTGATTCCACTCTTTGTGTAAGCATTAATACGGAAACACTGTCTCCTTCACCACTGCTTATTGAAATATTCCTTCATTCATGTTTGGAAAGGCCAATTGTGTGGCTATTGGAATAACCTATCGCACACATATTTCTGAGGAGGGAGGGAGGGAGGGAGGAGGAAATGGGAGGGAGGGAGGGAATGAGAGGGAAGGAGGGAGGAGGGAGGAGGAAATGGGAGGGAGGGAGGAAGGAAGGTGAGAACGAGAGAAGAAAGGAAGGAAGGGAGGGGAGGAGAGGGAAGGAGGGAGGGAGGGACTAAATGGAGGGAGGGAGAGATATATCTAGATACCACTACTGTTCATTGTATGTTTTATCATGCAATTCCCTAATCATCTTTGTTGCTCTTTGCTGCACTTTTTCTAGGATTCTAGAAGTCTCAACTTCTTTTTTGTTTTTGTATTGTGGTGACCAAAGGTGGGCTAAATATTCCAACTGTGCTCCCACCAATGCATTGTAAAGTGATAATAACACTTTGTAGGATCTTGATGCTATCCCCCTGGTGATGCAGGTATTCTATATCTGTTCATGTTCTTTTCTTGCCTAAGTTTAAAACCTTACTTTTCTCACTATCAAATTGCATTTGTTGGATAGGGCCCAGTGTTCACATCAGTCAAAATCATTTCGGATCCTGAGCCTATCTTCTAAAGTGTTGGCTACTCCCTCTAGGTTGGTGTTGACTGCAAATATGAGTTCCCCTTCTATCCTCTCATCTAAATCATTTAAGAAATATCCTACTGCATGTTTCCCTCCATGTAAATGTTCGGTGTAGTTGGTCAAACAGTTACGAATCCATCTGGTGTCTATCCCACTTTTTTTTTGAACTTACTATGAAATTGGCTGTGGTCTAATTTGTCTACTTGTCTAGACTCTTCTCACATATTTTCTCCAAAGGACAACACTGAATTTCTTTACAAATAGGAGTGATAGTTTGATCTGTTTTAATTCATATTGATAGCATGAATTAAATAAGATTGCCCTTCACACACTGACAATGTTCCTTCGGGGCCTCATCAAATAGGATTATTTGGCCATGACTTTGGGCAGGTCTCTAGTTTGGGCAGAGTTGGATGCAGCCCTGACTATCCTGCCTCTGAATTGCTAATCGATGTGTTCTACATTCCAGTTGTCAACTGTCCAGTTGGCAAATCCAGAAAAAGGAACTCCTGGGACATTATTTTACCAAGAATATAAAATTTTACTGAATAAACCACATTGGCACACAAGAAGCCAAACCAGCTCTGTGCTTCCCACGCAAAAGCAGGCATAGTTAATTCCCCCTCTTCCCTACAGGCCACCCATGGTCCAAAACGTCCACCAATCACCCCTGTTCATTTTGTTGTGGGAACCTGCCAACCACACTGGGATATTTGCTCGGTGTGTCCTTGGGATGCCAGCAGCGTCCCATGGAAGCTGATGGATGCTTGAATACCATTCTTCCTCCCTTGCATCCCATCCACCCCTCTTCCTGTTATTGTCTAGTCACAAGCAAAGGAAAAATGTAGGTGAAAGTGTGAATCAGTCTTGATACCGGTAGGTTAAACTGCAGAATAGGATTGGGAGAAAAAGAGTCTTGGAAACATTCCTTGCTACCAGTGGTGGGATTCAATTTTTTTTTTACTACGGGTTCTGTGGGCGTGGCTTGGTGGGCGTAGCAGGGGAAGGATACTGCAAAATCCCCATTCCCTCTCCACCCCACTAACCTGCTTTCCAGCTCTGTTCTCCTGTGCAGGGCAACAAAAGAAGACCCAGCCAATCAGCTGGGACTTGGGAGGCAGAGAATAGATGGGGGCGGGGCCAGTCAGAGGTGGGATTTGCTGGTTCTCTGAACTACTCAAAATTTCCTCTACTCATTCTCCAGAACCTGTCAGAACCTGCTGAATACCACCTCTGCTTGCTACCTCCAATAATTGAGGACACCTTTATGGATCTGTGTCTTCTGAGGGTAGGCAGACCATATGAGCCCATCAACTCTTCCTACCATGTCATACTCCTCAAATACACTGGATGTTGTAGCATTTTCACCATCTTTTAGGTGGGTGAACAAATCTACCCTAGCTCACTCAGATATTTAAATGGTGATCTAACATCTCTTCATTTCATTTCATTTTTATTGTTGCTTTATTCTAGAGGTTCACCACTTACCTATGCTAATGGATGGACTTTAAGTGCAAGATGGCTCAAAAAGGATTTTTGGTACCATCAGGTAAGGCTGGGAAATATCTCTGTTGGAAATCCCAGATACCATTCTTGAATAAAAAAAAGGTATTAGGACTCTAGAAAGGGTGCAGAGAAGAGCAACAAAGATGATGAGGGGACTGGAGGCTAAAACATATAAAGAACGGTTGCTGGAATTGGGTAGGTCTAGTTTGATGAAAAGAAGGACTAAGGGAGACATGATAGCAGGGTTCCAATATCTCAGGGGCTGCCCCAAAGAAGAGGGAGGAGTCAAGCTATTCTCCAAAGCATCTGAGAGCAGGACAAGAAGCAACGGATGGAAACTGATCAAGGAGAGAAGCAACCTAGAACTAAAGAGAAATTTCCTCACAGTGAGAAGAATTAATCAGTGGAACAGCTTGCCTCCAGAAGTTGTGAATGCTCCAACACTGGAAGTTTTAAGAAGATGTTGGATAACCATTTGTCTGAAGTGGTGTAGGGTCTCCTACCTAAGCAATGGGTTGGATTAGAAGACCTCCAAGGTCCCTTTCAACTCTATTATTCTACTAAGCTGTCCCATTCTACTGTCCTCCAAATGTACTGGGTTCACATCATCCAGATTTTACAGTTAGAATTGCCAAGAACTAAATAGTGAAATGATATGACTCAATACATGCCATTTTTTTTTAGTACTGTGGTGCGCTGTTCTGTTTTATGATTTTGCTAATGCTTTTAGGGGCCTTTAATGAATCTGTTATAAGCTGCCTGGAGGCTCTTTTGAAATCAAAAGGCAAAGCTTGGATCTCTTAAGGAAGAGATCAATAAATATTAACTAACGTCCCCATTTCAAGATGCTGCTTTGGAATAAGGGTGCTGGAACAGCGTCGACCCTTTAATTTCATGTCTGTTCCAACTATTTTCCCAAAGATCTCATCTTAAGTAAAACACACTGCAGACAAAATGGCATTTCAGAAGATTTTCTCTCTTTCTCTCAAAAATCTTATTCATGTACCTAGAAGAAGCAAAGGAGGCAACTCATTTCAAGCAACCTCTGTTCCAGCTAGAATTAGCTAAGTTTCCCTCTTTATCTTCAAAGTCTATTTGCTTTTCTATTCCCAAACTTGAATCTGTCCCTTCCCTGAAGGACTTGATATAAATTTATAGCACCATTTTTTCATTTTCCCCACCCTTCCCGTTCTGAGCCTTCTACAACTTTCCTTCCTTGAAAGAAACAAGCTATTTACATATTTCCCTGGGATATTCTCTGCAATATTAGCAAACACATACAGGAAAACCCTGAGGTGTGTTCTTTTCTCAGCAATTTTGAATTTTGATTTCCAGAAATATCCTTAAGCTCTCATTAGTGAAGGCACTTACACACCTATAAAAGTTTTGGGTTTTTTTCTTTTTAAAAAATCAGGATCCAATGAAATTTATTGGGTGCTTTGCAGCATCATTCCAACTGTCTTCTAAAAGGTCCATTCTGGCCACAGAAGAAGGTAGAAGAGATCTATTGAGTTTCTAGGGTCTTTGCATCTTTTTTTTGTATTGTGACAACCCAAACTGGATGCAGTATTCCAAGTGTGGTCTCACCAGTGCAGTATAAAGTGGTACTATCACTTCTGGTGATCTTGTCTCAGGATGCCTCCCTGCATTGGCTTTTTTGGCAGCCAATGCCACACAGCTGGCTCATACCTAAGTGATTGTCCTCTCAGATGCATAGATCCCTCACACAGCTACTACTGTTGAGACAGGAACTGCCTAGTATATAGCTATGCATTTAGTTTTTCCTGCTTAACTGCAGGAACTTACTTTTCTCACTGATGAACTGCATCTTGTTGGATAGGGCCAGTCCCCAATAGGGTCAAGTTCCTTATGAATTTTGAGTCTATTTTCTAAAGTGTTAGGAACTCCCCCAGCTTGGTGTGACCTGCAAATTTAATATGTTCTCCTTGTAAATCGTTTATGAAAATGTTAAACAGTACTGGGCCCATTACAGAAGTACCCCACTGCATACTTCCCTCCATGTAGATATAGTTCCACTAACAACTACATGCTAGGTGTGGTTGGTCAGCCAACTGCAAATCTACCTTGTGGTGGTACTCTATCAATAGGAATAGCAGTTAGACTTATATACTGCTTCACAGTGCTTTGCAGTTCTGTCTAAGCAGTTTACAGAGTCAGCATATTGCTCCCAAGAATCTGAGTCCTCATTTTACTGACCTTGGAAGGATCGTAGGATGAGTCAACCTTGAATTGGTGAGAATCGAACTGCTGGCAGCCGGCAGAATTAGCCTGCAATGCTGCATTCTAACCACTGTGCTACCATGGCTCTATCTCACATTGTTCCATCTTACCAAGTTTCAAGTATCACCCAATGACCATATTTGTTCCTTTTTTATGTTAGAATATATACAGTATTTCCAAATATTGTATTTTGCCCTGCTTGCTATTCTGATTCTAAAGTTTTCCAGGTTGTTTTTAAGAGAGAGACAGAGGGAGGAAGAGTGGCAGAGGGAGAGGGAGAGGGAGGGAGGGAAAGAGAGAGAAAGGGAGAGAGGGGAGAGAGAGAGAGAGGAGAGAGAGATGAAGTGATGCTATTAGAGAACAGTGGCCCTTAAATTGGCATTTGTCCATCCCATCCTTGGCAAACAGAAGGCCTCCTCATCTTCTGCAACCTGTTCAGAGCTGCATTAAATCACCCACTTTATTTCATAAATATATTATGGACATCTGGCTAGTTAAAGATGTGCCAACCTTTCCTAGTCATATCTGCTGCATCAGCTCAGGAGACGTTTCCACAATATGCCGTTTTCCTCCGTTGGGATTTTTGCAATGAGGTGATTTCACCTGGACTCTTTTTCATTGAATGCTGCCCACAGGCCATCCACACTTTTGGTGTGATTTAAAAAGAGGCAATTTTGCGTGCCAGGTTTTTTTCACAAGTCATCGTTGAAGACAAGACACTCATCATTGATGTTTCTAAACTGCACTATATTGAATGGGAACAGGATTCAGAACGTCCATCCTTTTCTTCCTCCTTAAAGTTCATCCAGGGTCTGAATCCATACAACACACAAACTTATTGACATATGAACTTTAACAACACAAGTGGATCTGTAATAATAATGTTTTTTTCTTTTCACAATTATAATATTTTTGTCCTGCCTTTCCAGCATCTAGAACATAGAATAATTTTTTTTATTTATTCTTTCATTTTATTTATTTATTTTGTCAAGCATGTATTAGATAACAGATATAAGTATAAACATGATTATTAATACATGAAATGGGTAATAATAAAAGGGGACATTAGGACGGGGATGGTAGGCACGTTGGTGCGCTTATGCACACCCCTTAAAGACCTCTTAGGAATGGGGTGAGGACAACAGTAAACAGTCTAAGGTTAAAGTTTTGGGGGTTTTGTGAAGAAACCACAGAGTCAGGTAGAGTATTCCAGGCATTGACCACTCTGTTGCTGAAGTCATATTTCCTGCAATCAAATTTGGTGTGATTTACCTTGAGTTTGTATCTATTGTGTGCTCTTGTATTGTTGCGGTTGAAGCTGAAGTATTAATTGACAGGTAGGACATTGTAATGGATAATTTTATGTACTACGCTTAGGTCAGACCAAAGGCGGTATAGTTCTAAGTTGTCTAAGCCTAAAATTTCAAGTCTGGTGGCATAAAATATTCTGTTTCGAGAAGAGGAGTGGAGGACTCTTCTCGTGAAATATCTCTGGACTCCCTTGATTGTGTTAATGTCCGATATGTTAATGTCCGATCTTGTTATTATTGTTATGTTAATGTCTGATCTTGGAAGACTTCCAGTCCAACCCTGCAAGGCAAGAGATCTTGTATCTTACTGGACAAATGGCTGTGCATTTTTTTTTCTTGAAAATCTTCAGTGATGCAGCACCCACAATTCTGAGAGTCAAGCTATCCCATTCATTAAATGTTCTCACTGTCAGGAAATTTCTCCTTATTTCTAAGTTGGATCTCTGTTTTATGACCTTCCATCTCGTTACTTCTTGTCCTGCCCACATGTGCTTTAGAGAATAGGTTGACCTCCCTCTTCTCTGTGATATGGAAGACTGCTATCATGTCACCCCCAATCCTTCTTTTCATTAAACATACCTAGTTCCTTCAACCGTTCATCATACAATTTAGCCTCCAGACCCACCCCAAAGATAAAACACCCACACAAAAGCTGAGCAACATGGTATACGTAGTACAATGCAGTGAGCCATGTGTAGTTCTGTACACTGAAGAAACAAAACAACCACTTCATAAGTGCATGGCACCACAGAGGATGTTGTGGTTAGCCAGCAGCAGGTGCGGACGGCTGAGGAAAGCGAGGACTCAGATGAGGGGCCTTCAGAGATTGTGGGGGCTGGCAGCAGTGATGCGGAGTTTCCCAAGGAGCCTGTGCCAAGTGTGTGCGTGCGTAGGATTGTTCTCAGGAAAGAGCAGTTACAACAGCATGGGCAACTCAGGAGTAAGGCTGCAAGGTAATGGCCCCTCCTTCAAGAAGATAAAAGCCAGCTGTGAAGTGAACGTTCTTTGTAGGAAGCAAAAACGTTTTGAAACTCAGCCTTGTGGCCATTACAGTTGGTATTTGAAGACTCTCGTGTTGTAAACTATTTCTTATCTGTTGTTCTTGGCAGCCTTGCAAAAACTTGGCAAGGCTCTTTCTTGCCAGAGCTAATTAGTTGGAAGCAGCCTTTTATCTGTGAAGGAACAGAATTCATAGATGAAACATTAAAAGGTTGTGCTGCTGCCTTTGTCTTGTGTTTGCTGTCTTGGAAACAGGTTTGGGTCAGAACAGAGTAGAACAAACACATCAGGACTAGATTCAGCAGTCCACCTGCATTTAAAAGACACAGGCCACTCTTTTGAGGACACAAAGTCCACATTTTGGACAGAGAGGACAGCTGGTTTGAAAGAGGAATCCAAGAGGCCGTTTGTGTCAAAACTGAACAGACTTCTCTTAACAGAAGGGGAGGGATATGGCATCATCTATCCCCAGTCTACAACTCAGTCCTTTCAGCAGTTCCAAGAAGGCTCTACACCCATTTGCACCGCTCAGGTGACCCTGAGGACACAGGTAAACCTCCAGGTGTCCTTAATAACTCGCTAAAAGAATGGAAATGACCAGCTGTCTGCAAGGAGTATAGGTCCTTCCATTCCCCAGCTAAAGAAGGATCTTGGATAAGAAGCGAAACGTCTTCAAAGAAAAATCAGAAAGTCCAATTGCCTTGTTGGAAGTTAAAACCCACCCCTCTCCTAGGAAAATGAAATATTTTAGGATAAACTAAAAATACAGAATATTTCCCTAAAAAGTAAAGTAGAAACTCAGAGGCAGAAACTCAGTCCACCACCTTTGCTAATGAACCATTACTCTGGTCTGGGCCAGTCTATTTTATATAACAAAGATCTACTCCAGGTAGAGCTACAATAGGAATTGCCCAAAGCCCTTTCATGATATCATCATCCAGCAAGGCTCAGCCAAGCCTGGGACTCAGGACAGCCTACAGAATTGTCCCTGCATGGCCCCATTGGGAGTCTGAAAACCAATCAGAATACAAGCTCAAATTCAAATCCCAACAAAGGTTATAAAACCCAGGCACTCTCAGCATCTTGGCCCCTTTTTGGGGTCCTGTCCACCATTGAATCATCTTTCCAAGCAGTCACCATATTTCCAGTGTCTTTCTTCCCCACTTGGAACTAAACCCAGAAGGATGATTCTTCCAACAGCCTCTTGAAAAAGCACCTTGGGTTAGGCTCCAGACCTTTTATCATTTTTTTCCTGCTCTTTCCTGCACTCTTTCTAGGATCTCAACATCTTTTTGTCATAGTGACCAGAACTGGACTGAGTATTCCAAGTGTAGTCTCTCTATTGCAGTATAAAGTAGCACTATCACTTCTTGTGATCTTGAAACTATCCTTCTGTTTAATGCAGCCCAGGACTGCGCTGGTTTTTTCTCTCTTTTCTCTCTTTATCTCTTTTTGTCTTCCTTTCTTAGAAGATTTTCAGATCCTGAACTGCTTCTCCAATGTACACTTAAATAGGTTTGCATTGAGACTTAATTAACACTAGCTGAAAGCGCCACACACACAAAAAAGCCGAGTTCTTCAAACATTCCCACAGAAGAAGGCAGAAAGGAGTGGAACAAAGCCTGCGAACCCCCTAGCTCATAATATTGCAGAACTGTCTGCTAATGATAAATGATGTACTTTGCTTTACATTTCCTTTCTCCTCTCTAGTAGATATTGGCCCATTTGGATGTGTGCTCGTTGTGAATAAATGACTTTGGCATGTTGTTGCACTTTGCAACGCTACGTTTGTTTCTCCGTCGCACAGCTTGGTTCTACCTGAAGCCGTTTCTTTGGGAAAAATAATGACAGGCTGCTTCTTTGCCTTCATTTTTTTTTTGTTTTTACACACACTCACACAGAAGCTCTCTTTCAGACCGTTGTGGATGTGAACTTTTGTATCCGCTGAAATGTTTCATTCTTGCGATGGCAAAGGGCAGGAATAGAACAAAAGAACCGCTCGGCTGTTAAAGATAGTCATTACTGGGCATTGATCCTTTCCTTGAAGCGGGGGTGGTGTAGCTGGGTGATCCTTTATGGGGCTTTTTATGCTTACACAAATGTGAACGAGTTCCTTTGTTTCTTAATGAGATTTATTATTGAGTATCTACATTTCCTGAGATATTGGGAAGCCTTTTGTACAGAAAACAAGCAGAAAGAAAGAAAGAAAGAAAGAAAGAAAGAAAGAAAGGGGGAGAGAGAGAAGGAAGAGAAATAAAGGAGGTAAGGAATGAAGGGAGGGAGGGAGGGAAGGAAGGAAGGAAGAAGGGAGAGAGAGAGGAAAGGAACAAAAAAAAAGGGGGAACAGCCCCTGCTGTTTGTGTTAACCTTAGAAGTGTTAAACAGAATTAGAGAAGATAAACAAATAAAAGGAATGAAAATTAGAAGAGAAGAATATAAGTTACAAGCCTTTGCAGGTGACCTGGTATTTATATTAGAGGACCCACTGGAATCAGTGCTTAAGCTAATTGAAAGAATAGAAGAGTATGGAGAAGTAGCAGGATTGAAAATTAATAAAGACAAAACAAAGATATTAACAAAGAATATGTTAGCGATTGGGAGAATATCAACAATCAAGATGAATGTATTGCCTAGAATTCTATACTTATTCCAGACAATTCCAATCAGATTAGGGAAAGAGTTTTTCGAAGACCTAAATCAAATGATGTTGAAATATATATGGCAAGGCAAAAAAGCAAGAATAAAACTTAAGTTATTGCAGGATGCAAGATTAAGAGGAGGGTTTGCTTTGCCCAATTGGGACCTATACTATCAGGCGGCAAATTTGATGTGGATAAAAGATTGGATAACACTAAGGAATACTAGATTATTGACTCTAGAAGGACATGACTTGCTATTGGGGTGGCATGCATTCCTTTGGTATAAGGGAACTAAAACACAAGGGTATTTTAGAAGACATTATATTTGAAGCTTTGTTTTTAAACTGGGAGAAGATTAAAACAACATTACTTGAAAATTCCAATATGGATATCTACTATTGAAGCCTTTTCATATCCAGTAATATATAAAAGGAACAAACAGTTAGATATGGTGAGATATTGAATGAAAGGTGAACTTAAATCTATGCAAGCATTGGAAGAACAAGGTATAAAATGAATTGGTTTTCATATTTGCAAGTACAATCTAGATTTGATAAGGATATTAAAGTAGAAGGTATTTATAACAAGCAGATTGGGCTAGACAAAATATTGATGGGTACTGATGAAAAGGTGATTAAAAAACTTTATGGATATTTTTTAGAAATTAAAATGGAAGAGGAACAAGTTAAAGAAACAATGATTGCTTGGGGAAAAATTTTGGATATGGGATTGATCTAGAGAAATGGGAAAAATTATGGTCCCAGAATTATAAAATGACAAACTGCTTATAAAGAAAATCTGTATAAGATGTTTTACAGGTGGCACTTACCCCCGACGAGAATTGCAAGAATGTTTAAGAATAAATCGGATAAATGTTGGAAATGTCATCAGATACCTGGATCATATTACCATATGTGGTGGACTTGTTCGATGCAAAAGATATTGGACTAAAATCCACATATGGTTGGAAAAATGATACAACAACACATAGAGTTGAAACCAGAAATATTTTTATTGGGAATTATCCACAATAAAGAGTTGAAATATTTGATTGTAAATGTTTTAACAGCAGCTAGAATTGTATTTGCCAAAAATTGGAAGAATGATAAAATACCTATGCAGGAGGAAGTGATTAGGAAAATTATGGACTGTGCTGAAATGAGTAAATTGACATTTGAAATTAGAGAACAAGAAGATAAACAATTTTACAAGATATGGGATTTGTTTTATCAATGGTTGGATAAAAAACTTGGTAATGCAATAGACTATATAATTTTGTAATAGAAATATAATAGGCTGATATAAAATATAATGTTGATATATATAACCATTGGATGAAAGTATAACATAAATTTTAGATTAAAATATATCTTGTATATGATGAAATAAATAGTTTAATTGTACACAAGTAATAATTGATAAATACATAATGTTTTATTGATAATATGAGAAATTTTCTTTTGATAAATTGTGAGTGATGAATATGAAAGGATGACACAAAGGATTTGTAACCAACTGACACACTGTATGTATATATGGAAGATGGTTTTATGTTTTGTATGTCCTATTTGTATGTTTGTATCAAAATAAAAACTTTTTATAAAAAAGGGAAGGAGGGAGGGAGGAAGGAAGGAAGGAAGGGAAGAAGGAAGAAAGAAAGAAAAGCAAGGAAGGGGAAGAGAGAAAAGGAGGAAGTAGGTAATGAAGGAGGGAGGGAGGAAGGAAGGAAGGAAAGAAGAAAGGAAGGAAAAGGGATTTTTGAAGGTTCATTAAATTTGGTAGTAATGGAAATTTTTCACTTCTAAGGAGTGCAACAAAAAGAAAATTCATCCAGCTATAGATCAGACTGCCAACTTCTGAACTAGGAAAAGAAACCTGAAGTCTTCTGGGCAGAATTTCCACTAGGTTTTGTAACTTTGAATCAGGCAGCTCATGATCAAAGGATCACCCGAATAAAAGGTCACCTTGCTTGTTTGCTTTTCTTTTTCATGATGGAAGCAAGTTGAGGAGGAATGTGTGGGTGCAAGGAGGGAGGGGGGGTCACGTTGTAGCCCCAGGGGCCATTTCTAATCCTTGAACCAAAACCAAAATAGAGTTGGAAGACACCTCAGTGGTTCTTAGAATAGAATAGAATAACAGAGTTGGAAGGGACCTTGGAGGTCTTCTAGTCCAACCCCCTGCTTAGGCAGTAAACCCTACACCACTTCAGACAAGTGGTTATCCAACATCTTCTTAAAAACTCCCAGTGTTTCTCTCCTTGATGACTTTCCACCCATTGCTTCTTGTCCTAATCTCAGGTGCTTTGGAGAATAGCTTGACTCCCTGTTCTTTGTGGCAGGCCCTGAGTTATTGGAAGACTGGTATCATGTCTCCCCTAGTCCTTCTTCCCATCAAACTAGACATACCCAGTTCCTGCAACCGTTCTTCATATGTTTTAGCCTCCAGTCCCCTCATCATCTTTGTTGCTCTTCTCTGCCCTCTTTCTAGTCTCAACATCTTTTTTACATCGTGGCAACCAAAACTGAATGCAGTTTTCCAAGTGTGGCCTTGCCAAGGCATTATAAAGTGGCATTAACACTAATCTTCATGTGATTTTGTTTCTATCCCTCTGTAAATGCAATTTAGGATTGCACTGGCTCTTTTGGCTGCTGCTGCACACTGCTGGCTTTAAGTGATTGTCCCCTAGGACTCCAAGATCCTGCTTGCCATTACAGGCATTAAGTCAAGTTTCACCTAATCTATACCTATATAGACCTGTATCTCTCTTTCTTTCTCTCCACAGCTAGGAAAACATGGAGAATATCTTTGGGTTTGATTTTGCAGTTATTTATTTATTTATTTATACTTGAACTTGTATGCCGCCCCATCTCCGGAGACTCGGGGTGGCTCACAGCTAAGAACACAAACAATAAATATTTTAAAAAGCATTAAACGAAAAACAAGCCCAAATATAAGAGGTAAAAACAGTAAACATTAAAACCCTCCCTCCCCTAGGGAGGGGTCACAGCCCGGGTTGGTCGAATAACCAGGTCTTTAATTTACGGCGGAAGTTATAGGTACTGAAAGCATCTCAGTTATTCTGAGTGAGCCCAGGATATGTCTTTTTGGGATCACCTCCTGCTTTTTTTTTTAAGAGAGAGACAGAGACAGAGAGGCAGAGAGAGAGAGAGAGAGAGAGAGAGAGAGACTATATATATATATATATATTCTTTTTTGTGCAGTTTTACATATTATTTCCCCAAGAAATGGAAAGTGAGTTAATGAAGGCACCTTCATATAAACAAACCAAGAAATAAATTGATGAATCGATTGTATAAACAAAAGGCATTCACTTTGCTTCCCTTGTATACACACCATGCAAAGATGTTCCAGGAAAAAAGAAACAGAAAGAAATATTTGCCAATAAATTGGGGGCAGAAATAACTCCGATGTGAAAGGCCCCTTGGTATTACTTCTGTTTTCAGTCCATTCCTTTCCTCTGCTCTAACATTCCTTTAAATATTACATACAATTACAGAGAAAAGCACCATTAAGCATCTTTTGTTCCTGGAAGAAATATGTTTGTGCTGTAAGATTTGCCTCTTTTTCTGTCCCTCTTACCCTACCGGCATGTGAAGGAGGTTTTCCGTTGAAACCATAAATCGGAAATACGACAAATTCTTTCCTCTCTCTCTCTCTCCCCCTCCCTTTCATTTTCTCTCTCCTCTCCTAATCACCATCTTATAAATAAATGGTGCATCTAAAGAATGGAGGTGGTTTGTAATATTAAAAAACAGGAGCTTGCAAAGCAAGGCTATTTTAAACCATTTGAAACACTACATAATAAAGGCTCTATCAGGGAGAACCAGTTCCAAATGCTTTGCCTTCACCAGCTTTGCTGGTCTGTGAATTATTGCCTTAGTCAATAGATCTCTTTTCTGTAGCACTCTGCTTATGTAGGTGATAAATCTTCCAGCCTTATGGGGAAGAAGGGTCAGGCATCTGTTACTTTGCCCCATTATTTTTCTCCTACATCATTTAGAAAACTGCTGGACTGGACCAATTTTTGATGCATAGACTTTTTTTTTTCTTCAACTACGTTACGTTCTAAATTTTATCGTGCATATTAAATTTTTTCCCCTTTAACTCTGTCTGTCTTCTAAATCTCCATCATGGAAACTGCTGCTGGGTGGAAGAGAGAAGAGGAAAGAAATATAAATTCTTATTTGTGTCTGCATTGGGGAAACCAGGATGGGCACAAAGAGGTCAAAAACCAAAATGGCAGTCTTGGGCAGGCAATGAATTTAAAGACCATGTGGGTTGTTTTGGGGTGTTTTTTTTTGCTGATTTGGAGAGATGGAAGTGGGAAGGATTGAAGGAAAGGCCGAGTTCTAATTCCCTGAAGCCGATACGTTGAAAAGAATAATATATACACCCTTCATCTGCAGGGGTGGGCTTCAAAAATTTTAGCAACGGTAAGGTGACCAACTTTTTTACAATGAAAAGGAGGACACAAATAAATTGAAGAAAAAAAAACAAAGGCTCTTGCGCATGGCGCACTCTTGCGTGCGGCGCACTCTCTCGAAACAATTCTCCTGTGTGGAGCGCATGCATCTCAGCATTGCATTTCGCACACTGTACCGAGCCTTGGTGAGTCGTTGTGTAAAATACAAATACGTCACATCACACACAACGGATCGGATCGGCTTCGATCAAATACGGGGATTTACAGATTAGTCTTCAAATATCAGAAAGGAGGACATGTAGGAGGACACTTTTCGAGAGAGGACAGAACTTGCAAAAGGAGGACTGTCCTCCCTAAAGGAGGACGGTTGGTCACCTTAAGCAGTGGGTTCTCTGCCCAGTTGCTGGGTGGGTGTGGCCATGGTGGGCATGACCTAGTCAGCTTCATGCATCACAGGGGGGTCGTTTTTGCCCTCCCCGGGCTCCGAAGGCTTCCTTCGAGCCTCCAGGAGGGCAAAAACAGCCTCCCCAGGCTCTGGAGGCTCTCTGGAAGTCAGAAATGGGCCCATTTCTGGCCTTCCTGAACTTCCGGGAGGCTCGTTTTTCACCCTCCCTGAGCCTCCATGCACACCCTGCACTTACCTGCATCCAAAATGGGCCTCATAGGGACTCCTGGGAGGGGAGGGGAGGGGAGGGGAGGGGTGGGAGGGGCCAGACAGGAGTAGGATTTGGGGATTCTCCGAACTGCACAGAATTCGGATGCAGGTAAGTGCAGGGCACGCACGGAGGCTCGGGGAGGGTGAAAAACGGGCCTCCAGAAGTTCAGGAAGGGCAGAAATGGGCCTGTTTCTAGCATCCAGAGAGCCTCTGGACCTTGGGGAGGCCATTTTCACCCTCCCAGGGGCTCAAGGAAAGCCACCAAAGCCAAAGGACAGGAAAAACACCTTCCCCAACCATGGTGCAGGAGGCCAACTAGGCTATGCCCGCCATGGCCACGCCCAACCAGCAACCGGGCAGCGAACCCTTTGCTAAAAATTTTGAAGCCCTGGTTGTAGTTGCAACCCTTTAGAACGGGGGTGTCCAGTCTTGTAATTCCCCCATCCATGCTGGTTGGGGAACTGAAGTCTGCAAGTCTTAAAGTCACCGAGATTGGACACCTCTGCTTTAGAAGTTCAGTTATTACCTTGAATTACAATAGTCACCTTGTTGTCTCTCCACCTTATAAAAGCCGAGTGGAAAGGCAGCAATAAAATGTAGCACAGATATTGTGCAGATGGGCTAATAAACAATTTTATTATTAAAAGAGGGCAAAGTCACCTCCAAAGATGTTGCTCAGCTCTTGATAATACAGAATCTAAAGTGAGTATCTTTTGATGGGTCACCATGCTGATTAAGTTTTTTTCCCCCTCTTACATTAAGGAAAAAGCTTGTCTGGAAGCTATTACCAGATGCTGAAGTATCATCTGCTACTTTTCTTTATTATTGTCATTATTTGGAGCTTTAGAAGTCAACATGCTTCCTTGCTTAGAATTCTACAAAGGAACGTCACGAAGAGCATGTCTGTCAAATTCCAACTTTCTAGCTATTCTTGAAACACTACAGCATTCTTGGATTATATTTTATATCCCCTTAAGTAGTAAGACTCGGCTTCTTTGCAGACAGGATGTTTTGGATTGCATAGATATCAAAGTCCAATTTCTAGGCAAGACAAGAGAGAAAGCTTATTTCTAAGTAGCATATCTCTTATTTTTAGGAGAGCTATTTTAAAAAACCCTCAGTCTTGTAGGAAGCAAATGAGGTTTTTTTGTTTCTAGCTGATCTATGGTGGGTGAGCACCAGAGATACTAGGTTTTTTGTTGTTGTTTGAATGGCCCACATTCTGACAGCTGTATTCGAGTTCTCCATGGAAGCTACTTCATTTGCAACAGAGGTGGTATTCAGCAGGTTCTGGCCAGTTCTGGAGAACCGGTAGTGGAAATTTTGAGTAGTTTGGAGAACTGGCAAATCCCACTTCTGACTGGCCCCGCCAACCCCATCTCTTCTCTGCCTCCCATTGAGTCCCAGCTGATGGGCTGGGTCTTCTTTGGTTGCCCTGCACAGGAGAATGGAGCTGGAAAGCAGGTGAGGTGGGGAGAGAATGGGGATTTTGCACTAACCTTCCCCTGCCACACCCACCAAGGCATGCCCACCAAGCCACACCCACAGAACCAGTAGTAAATTTTTTTGAATCCCATCACTGATTTGCAACACTTCTTGGAGTCACATGCAATCATGAAGTATAATGTGGTCTTAGGACCATTCTGGGATCTTCTTCTGCAATGAAGCACCAGCTTCAGTTTGTACCTTTTCAAAAATCAGTGGCCTCACTTGACTTGGCTTTTGAAAATGTGAATAGAAGGACTAGATATGACATGATAGCAGTGTTCCAATATTTGAAGGTCTGCCACAAAGAAGAGGGGGTCAACCTATTCTCCAAAGCATCTGAAGGCTTAGACTTAGAATGCCGTTATTGTCATTTTTAATGCACACTAATTGCATACATTAAAATATTTTTTAAATTCATATTTATATGCCGCCCTTCTCTGGAGACTCAGGGCGGCTTACAATGTTTGGAGCACAACCCAATGCGCTCAGCAATAGCCTTCCTTCCATTGTATATGCCTGCTTATTACTAAGTGGCATTTTTGCAAAGTCAGCTTATTGTCCCCAACAATCTTGACTCCTCAGTTTACCTACCCTGAGAGGATGGAAGGCTGAGTCAACCTTGAGCCTGGTGGGATTCGAGCCTGCAATAATTGCAGGCAGCTGGAACTAAGTGCTAGGCATTTAACAGCCTGCACACCAAGGCTCATTGCATCATTGCATACAGCTCTCGAAGGGTCACCACCTCCAATATACACTCCATAAACAAGACCCAAAAAAAGCAGAACAAGAAGCAATGGATGAAAAGTAATGAAGGAGGAAGCAACCTTAGAACTAAGGAGAAATTTCCTGACAGTGAGAACAATTAACCAGTGGAACAGAAGTTGCCTTCAGAAGTTGTAGGTCCTCCATCACTGAGGCTTTTAAGAAGAAACTGGACATCCACTTGTCTGGAATGGTATAGGGTCTTCTGCTTGAGCAGGGGGTTGATTAGTAGGTCCATTCCAACTCTGTCATTCTGTTATTCTTTTAGGCAGGAAAGTCAGCTGAGTAACTTTGAGCAAGTCAGTCTTTCTCACTTGCTTCCAAACCACAGTTTCTCAGGCTGTGTAACTAAGTTGTGTGGGCTTCAACTCCCAGAGTTGTCCCAGCCACACAACTTAGTTGAGGAACACATCTCTAAATACTTCTCTAAATTGACCAGCCAATATACTGTATACCTCTATAGAATATTTTATGGACTATTTTGGAGCCTAAATCCACTTTCAGAGAAATTAGTAAAATCACTAGCATCTATTCTAATCTACAACATCCATTGAAGATTATTCCTTCCCTACTTTCAATTACCTAGTCAGTAAATGAACCTGGTTAATGTCAAAGCATCTTTCTACATGTAATATTACCTCCTCCCCATCCATCCCCATGACTTTGATGTCCAACCAAAAAGCAATTAAACAGGGCGGAGGGAGAACAATGCTGGCCTTACTCCATCTTATTACTCTTCTGTATCTTACCTTTTATTAAAATATTAATGATAATTCCGGTAATCTTTTTTTCCACTTTGATTTTGCCCTTGGCATGTAAGCAGCTTGGAGGATATGCCTCTTTGTGCTTCAAAAACTCAATTTATTCCTTCAATAACCTTATATAATTTTCAGACTTTCAGTTAACCTCCAAAGATCTTCCATCACTTCCCTATTACACCCAGGTTCCTGTACAAGCCACACCAATATTATTGTCACTTTTGGTCTACCCCATAGGTAGCAAATGGCAAAACTTTTTCTACGTCCATGTGAATTCTCCTGTAAGTGACACTTTTGTATGTGTGGTTCCAAGAGGAGAGTTTCCTGAGATGCTTTTCAAATAAATGTGAGAATATGCGTAAGGGCTGGGCAAAAGTTTTGAAGAGCCTTGGTGGTGCAGGCTGTTAAATGCCTAGCACTTAGCTCCAGCTGCCTGCAATTAGTGCAGGCTCGAATCCCACCAGGCTCAAGGTTGACTCAGCCTTCCATCCTCCCGGGATAGGTAAATTGAGGACCCAAGATTGTTGGGGGCAATAAGCTGACTTTGTAAAAATGCCGCTTAGTAATAAGCAGGCATATACAATGGAATGAAGGCTATTGCTGAGCACATTGGGTTGCGCTCCAAAAATTGTAAGCTGCCCTGAGTCTCGGAGAAGGGCGGCATATAAATATGAATTTAAAAAAAAGTTTTGGACATTTCTTTGAGCTACATTTTAAATGATGGTTTGTTCTCCCAGGGCTAACCAACTCCAAATTTTATTTATTTATTATTTATTTATTTATTATTTTGACTTGTATGCCGCCCCCTCTCCGAAAGGACTCGGGGCAGCTCACAACTAAAAACAGACAATAAGTTAATTAACTAAAACACTATTAAATAATACAAGCCAATTAATCTAAAACCCTTATAAAATTTAAAATTTGAACCCCCCCCCAAGAGGTCAGCACAATTTTCAAAGTGGTTTTCAGCATAAAATCATTTCTGAAAAACAAAGTTTTTTTTTTAAGGCAACTGGACGTTGTTTGTTTTTTTGCTTGAAGACATTTTTCTTCTCATCCAAGAAGCTCCTTCAATTCTGAAGAACAGAACAGAACTTAATAGAACTGAAGAAGCTTCTTGATGAGAAGCAAAACATCTTCAAACAAAAAACAAAAAAATCCAGTTGCCTTTTGAAAATAAAAACACTTTTGGGACAGCCATGACCTTGATGACAGACAATCTCCATAGACCTTTCTATGAAAGTAAATAAAGTGTGAATTGTTCTAGAATATTATGCCCACTGTATGTATGTTTTTCCTCTTTCTCCTGCTCCTTCTCCTTCTCCTCTCCCTTTCTCCAAACAACATTGAAAATTTCACAGGAGGGGACATTGATTCAAAAAAGGCACTATAGAATATGAACAAATTCACAGTGTATATTCTTCCTCGGAGAGATTGCTGGGGAGGGGAAAATAAGTAAATTCAGAAATTTTCCCTTCCCTTTCTGGTTTAAAATGTAATTTTATTGGTGATGTCAGCAACAAGGATCATTGGTGGGGGTGGCTGCTCCTCACCTGGACATTTCTTTTTCTCTCTTTCAATGAGAATGATTTAACCTCAAAATTGGAAAAGTGATAAGATACCGACAGAGGAAAAAGTAATTGAAAAAATATTTGAATATGCAGAAATGAATAGATTAACATTAGAAATTAAGGAAAAAGAAGAATCTGAATATTACATGTATGGGACTTGTTTTATAAATGGCTGGAAAATAAAATTAATTAAAAGGGATTAGATGTAAATAAAGCAATAAGAGGAACTAGTGTAATAGACATACTGAATATTACTTATATTATATATATGGGAATGTGATTATTATTGTTTTGTTATACTGGTAAGAAGAATATTATTAGTAATTGTTAAGCACATGAAATATGTACCTAATCAACACACGATTGAAATGGAATGGATTTATTGTATGTTAAAAATTAAAAAATTAAATAAATAAATAAAAAAGAATCAGGTTAACATATAATAATGTTTAGTCTATTTTTAATGCAAGTTCATAAAAAATAATTGTAAACCTTAATTAGATTTCATTGGTACTTTGTATGATAGTCAAGTAACACCTTTTTCACACAATAAGCATACCATTTCCAAAGAGAGAGGTGAGGGAGGGAAGGAGGGAGGGAGGGAGGGAGGGAGGGAGGGAGGGAGGAGAGAGAGAGAGAGAGAGAGAGAGAGAATGGGTAGGGCTGAGGAATTTGGACAATATCTGTCGGATAAGATCACTCAGATGCGGGAGGGATTGAACTACAATTTGCACTGGTCTGAGGAGGGAGTTACAGAGAGTCTGGCCGATGTCATCTGGGCTGAGTTCGATCCTGTTTCTGAGGATGAAGTGGACAGGATTATGCGACGATTGAGTTCCACCACGTGTTTATTGGACCCGTGTCCTTCCTGGATGGTATATGCCTCCAGGGAGACCATGTGCGGCTGGCTCCAGGCAGTTGTTAATGCCTCGCTGAGGGAGGGGTCTTTTCCTGCTGCCCTGAAAGAGACGGTGGTGAGACCCCTCCTGAAGAAGCCTGCTCTGGACCCAGCTGTTTTAAACAACTTTCGTCCAGTCTCCAACCTTCGCTTTTTGGTGAAGGTTGTTGAGAGCATGGTGGCTCAGCAGTTTCCACTTTTCCTGGAGGAAGCGGACTATCTAGATCCATATCAGTCGGGCTTCTGGCCTGGGTTCAGCACAGAGACAGCATTGGTCACGCTGATGGATGATCTCTGGAGGGCACGGGACAGGGGATTTTCCTCTGTCCTAGTCCTATTAGATCTCTCAGCAACTTTCGATACCATCGACCATGGTATCTTATTGCGGTGCCTCGGGGCTGGGAGTGGGGGGGGCACTGTTTTGCAGTGGTTCCTCCTACCTCTTGGGGCGCTCGCAATTGGTGTTGGCAGGAGAGCAGAGGTCGGCCCTGAGGGCACTCACTTGTGGAGTTCCTCAGGGGTCGGTCCTCTCTCCCCTCCTGTTCAACATCTATATGAAGCTGCTGGGTGAAATCATCCATGGTTTTGGGGTGAGGTATCACCAGTACGCTGATGATACCCAGTTGTATATCTCCACCCCAAGCCAAATCAGTGATGCCCTCTCCGTGATGACCCAGTGTCTGGATGCGGTACGGATCTGGATGGGCAGGAATGGACTACAGCTCAATCCAGCCAAGACTGAGTGGTTGTGCATACAGGCATCTCGGCCCAGTCAATTGATTCCATCTTTGGTCATAGGGAGAAAGGTGTTGCCCCCTGTGGACAGGGCTCGGAACCTGGGAGTCCTCCTGGACTCACAGCTCAGTTTGGAGGAGCAGGTGAGGGCCATGACCAGGGGGGCTTTTGCCCAGGTCCAACTGGTTCGCCAGCTGCACCCATATCTGGACTGAGATGCCCTTCGCACGATCACTCATGCACTTGTGACATCCTGACTTGACTACTGCAATGCTGTCTATCTAGGACTGCCCCTGCATACCATCCGGAGGTTTCAGCTGGTGCAGAATGTGGCTGCGTGGGTTGTGATGGGAGGTTCCCGATGCTCCCATGTTACACCCCTCCTGCGTGAGCTGCATTGGTTACCGGTTGCCTTCCAGGTGAGATTCCAGGTGTTGGTATTAACATTCAAAGTCCTCTATGATTTGGGTCCGGGGAACTTGCAGGAGCATCTCCTACCAATATCAAATACCAATCACCCTGTGCGTGCGCACAGACGGGGACTCCTCGGGGTGCTGTCAGCTAGACAATGTCGCTGGCGGTGCCCCAGGGGAGGGCCTACTCTGTTGCAGCCCCCGCCTTGTGAAATCAACTCCCTTTGGAGCTCCGTTTGGCCCCTGATCTTCGCTCCTTCCGCCACAGTTTGAAGACCTGGCTGTTTGAACAGGCCGGGCTGGACTGACCTCCTGGGGGTTTTTAATTTATTTTTAATTGTTTTTACCAATTGGGCTTGTTAGATTTAATTCTTTTTTATATATTTATTGTTGTTGTGTTTTAATTGTGAGCTGCCCCGAGTCTTTGCAGAGAGGGGGCGGCATACAAGTCTAAATAAATAAATAAATAAATAAATAAATAAATAAATAAATAAATAAATAATTTAACCTTCCAATGGATCTCATTGCAACTTCTGGAGATGTTCTGGCTGGTTGACCTTGCCTGGCAGCTGAACCACATAGTCAGACAGTAGTGTTTAGACTTTCACTACATGGTTGCCAGATGATGGCAGGACCATTTCCCTATGCAGGAGAGAAAGGATCATCTTCAGTCCCCCTTTTGATCTCCTAAGATTCTTGCTTCCTGATGATCAAGTTACAGTATTTTCTTGTGATTATTGTGTTAACTTCGAAGTGAACCTAACAGCAGCCATTTTCCTGTCCCTCTGTTGCCACACAGAAAGGGAAAGGGGGAAGGAGGTTGGAATGCTTTAGTAGAGACAACAGAGAGCTTTCTCATGAGAACCAAGGTAATCTCTACAGGCAACAGATAAGGTTGGAGAAGGAGTGCCTGGAAAGTCCACCAATTAATTGCCCAGTGTGACCTGGGACAACTGGGGATGGGGTTATTTCACAGTTTAATTATACTGAAACCACAGGAAAGATTTAGAATTGGTTTTCCTTTGAAACTGTGCCGATATGATGTACTCAATAAAGAAGACCTTTGAGGAGGAGTTAAGTCTCCGAGTTCTGATTTGCTTGGGTTCATTAATCAGATCCTTTGCATAGTGTTTATTTTTGTTGTTTTGTTGTTTCCGCAGTTACATCCCAGTCTGCATGTTTTTAACTGCCCTCTTCCAGAATATGCATAATCAGAATCTTCAGACCCTTTACGAAAAATGGGTTTCTTGTAGTCTTGGTTGTTTTTTTCCTCCCTGGCCAGGTGGGCACTTATTATCAAACTTTTTTGGGAAATAATAGAAACATCAGCACCTGACACTCTTTTCCATGTCAGGGTTAGCTG
The DNA here is from genome assembly GCA_009733165.1 of Naja naja. NCBI lineage: Eukaryota > Metazoa > Chordata > Lepidosauria > Squamata > Elapidae > Naja > Naja naja. Next base: position 4,743,735 of record CM019164.1, on the reverse strand, counting down.
CAGACACCCTGTCTTCTACATTTTTCAAGCACTGAATTGTCTAGAATCCATGTATCTCCAAATCTCAGCTAGAGCACATCAGAATATGGAAATATAGCTTCATTTTCAGTAATAACCACCTATCGTTTTAAAGCAAGATCTGTGCAATAGCGAAGTTATTGTTACATAGTTGAACATCAGCACTTCAGATGTATAAGTCCTGGTGCATGCTTTGGAAAGGTAAAGTTATGTGTATCTGCCATTCTTCAATGGAAGAAGAAGGCGGGGGAAGTTGGTACAAGTAATCTTTTTTGATGTAACCTGAATATATTAAATCTTATATTGAATCTGTATAAGTTGCACATGATATACAACTGGAGGACTGGAGCCAGATGTCTAGAAACTTGTCACCTCTTGGAGAGATAGCAAGAGGAGAAGGGGCCATAAAAATTCCAGCTCTGGAAGATACTCCCTGGGAACTCTTCAAAAGATACGTTCTCAGAGAAGGGGAGGGGGAATTAAGATGTTGGTTCTTTGTTTGACAAAATACACATCTGAATAAGGGGAGGGGTCCTAACTCCCCTTATCTATTACTGCATGCCTGCGAGCTTTTAGACTCTGCTTTGACTGGTGCTGGAATCACTCCCTTTCAATAAAGAATTCCTTTTGAAATGCTTATTTCCAGAAGTTCATTATTTTCAGTTGAAGGGGAAAAGTCCACTGCTTACATATATTGCTCTCCACCATAAACACTCAGACTCCTTGAGCTTAAATCAAAATCACACCTACCCGACTAGGGTCAAAATTTGACAACTGCAGCTAAAGGTGAAGTGAACAAATATTGGCAATATTTGTTTATTGGCAATATTTGTTCAAGATAGATTCTGCTAAACAACACAAGAAAAGAAGAATAAAGAATCAGAGTTTAGGAAATAATTATAAGTTCAGGACAGACTTTGGATGAGAATATTAAAAAAAAATGGGAAAAAATATTTGTCTGAGCTGCAAAGAAACAGAATTCTTAAACCCCGTCATAATTCTTCAAAGTTCCTGCTCAGAACTACAAAGCGTACAGAACCTACTAGAAGCAATTGATATATTACTTTAATATTCCTCCTCTAAAACCTGTAGTTGGACAGCTATTATTTAAGGGAGACCTGCCAGTTGTTAAACTTCTGAATCAGGTCAGTTCAGCCAGGATTTATCCCAGTGCATCAAAAGTAAAGACCTTCTCAAGTTAGGCTTCATCTTTGTTTTGATTTGGAGACAGCAAAGAAGACGCGGTTTGCTCTTCCCATCTCTCCAGAAATGTTGGGGAAAGTTCCCCCCCCCATTTCCCAACTGAGATATCCTCCTCTTCTATTGTCCATAGAAGCTTGATCTTGCTTAGTGTTCAACCCCATGGAGACCAATTCGATCTCTTTCAAGAACATCCTTTAACCATAATTATGATTTAATCAACCTGGAAATAATTTCTGAATTGCTAATACTTCAGGAAGAACGTGTTTAATCTCAGAAAGACTTTCTGTTTGGTCTTTTCAAAAGGAAAAAAAAACCCCACAACCATCTCACCCTTTATACAATTCTCTCTCTTATTTGTCTCCTTCAACTTGATTCATTTTAAAACGCTTCAACTCCAGAGTTATTCAGGGAAGCTGTTGTAAACTCCGAGGAGAGCAGGAATCATGGGCTGTTTGTTTTAGCAAGTTAATGAAAGGAAAGAAATCTCTGGGTTTTTTTTTTAGCAAAAACAAGCTAAGCCTCGTGTGTATGCAGGCATGCCCCAGACTAAGTCTAAAGTTTACTCTTTGGAGAATACAGAGGAAAAAAATCCCTTCCTTTTATCTATAATGCTCTTTTCTCCTTGATAGCACAAAAGAGGGGTGGAACATGATTCATTTAAACCATAGGTGGTGCTTCCTTTTGTTTTTGTTTTTGACAATATAGATATTTTTAACGGATGAGAAACTGGAAATTCTACTTGTTTTTCCACTTGAACAAGAGGGAATGGTTGAAGCATCAACGCAAGGAAAATGTTTTCTAAAGTACATTGCAGTGGAAGATCTAAGAAACTGGGAATACTGTGTCTTCATATCTCATGCCTACTTTCCATAAATTTGAATACAGGTGGGAAGGAAATTAAATGGGGGATGGGATGCTGAGAGGGACGCGTGAGAAAGTCATTTTTGTAAGATTTGAGATGCTCTTTATTACATAATGGGCACCATAAAAGGTCATCTTGTATACGCTTTTAGTGACATTTCTGCCTTTTTTTCCTCAAGAGCCTTGCTGGTTGGTGTATGCATTTAAATTAAAGAGTAATTAGATCCAGGAGGAGTCATTATATGATGCACATTACTCCAACTCATCAGCAAAAAGAAAAGTACTGAGTCAAAGAAAGTGAGCAAAGTCAAATGTGACTCTAGAAGAAGAGTGACTTTGGATGTCAGCTTAGCCTGAACATTTGTAAGGACAGCTCAGCCGAATGTTCATTTTATGCATATCTTTCTGCCGTTATTGTGGGCCTACGGTATCATGATGACATCTACATCAATCCATCAATTAATCAGAATAGAGCTGGAAGGGACCTTCGAGGTCTTCTAGTCCAGCCCCCTGCTCAAGCAGGAGAACCTATACCATTACAGACAAATGACTGTCCGGTCTCTTCTTAAAAACCTCCAGTGATGGAGCACGCACACCTTCTGGAGGCAACTTCTGTTCCATTGATTGATCGTTGGATCTCATTGCTGGGAATACAGCTCTGCCTTTTAAGAATTCAGCGCACAAACAAGGGGCTGTCCAGTCTCTTCTTAAAAACTTCCAGTGATGGAACACCCACAACTTCTGAAGGCAACTTGATTATTTGTTCTAATTGTCAAGGAAATTTCTCCTTAATTCCAGGTTGCTTCTCTCCTTAATTATATCCATCGATTACTTTTTGTGTGTTGCTTTCTGGTGCTTTGGAAAATAAGGAACCTCCTCTTCTTTACGGCAGCCTCTCAAATATTGGACATCATAATTAGATTGGGGATGACTAGTTTGATGAAGACAAGAACTAGAGATGACATGGTAGCAGTTTCCCAATATTTGAGGGGCTTTCAGAAAGAAGAGGGGGACAATCCAAGCTGACATTCAAAGCACCTGAAGGCAAAACAGTGGATGGAAGCTGAACAAAGAAATCTCCAAGCTAGAACTAAGGACAGAAAAATTAACCAGTGGAATGAGTTGCCTTCAGAAGTTGTGGGTGCTCCATCACTGGAGGTTTCAAAGAAGAGATTGGACAGCCATTTGTCCAGATTGTTATAGGGTCTCCTGCTTCCAGTTTGGACTGGAAGGCTTCCAAAGTCCCTTTCAACTCTGTTATTCTATGTTCAGTATAACATGACCATCTCCACCCATCAAAGATATCACTCATGTATTTTTTTTTATTATCAACTGTATGTCTCTATGGAGATTCTCAGTCATCCAAGTCATGGTTGTCCCAAAAGTGCTTTTTCAGTTGTTTCTTGAAAAAGCACCTTTAGGACCCCTTAGATACTTATCAGAGAGTAATTAGGACTGCAGAAAAAACTGTCACTACCAACCTGCCTTCCATGGAGGACCTGTATACTGCACAGGTCAAAAAGAGGGCTGTGAAAATATCTACAGACCCCTCACATCCCGGACATAAACTGTTTCAACTTCTACCCTCAAAGCGACACTATAGAGCACTGCACACCAGAACAACTAGGCACAAGGTCAGTTTTTCCCTGAAAGCCATCACTCTGCTAAACAAGTAATTCCCTCCACACTGTCCAACTATATACAAAGTTGGCACTACTATTAATCTTCTCATCACTCCTTATCACCCATCCCCTCCCACATGTGACTGTATGACTGTAACTTTGTTGCTTGTATCCTTATGATTTATATTTGACTGTTTCCTAGTATGATTTGATTGCTTATTTGTACCCTATGACTATTACTAAGTGTTGTACTTTATGATTCTTGACTCTTGATAAATGTATCTGTTCTTTTTATGTACAGTGAGAGCTTATGCACAGGAAACAAAGTCGTTGTGCGTCCAATCACACTTAGCCAATAAAGAATTCTATTCTATTCTATTCTATTCTATTCTATTCTATTCTATTCTATTCTATTCTATTCTACTCTACTCTACTCTACTCTACTCTATTCTATTCCTAGTCTACTCTACTCTACTTATTCTACTCTATTCTAATTCTATCCTGTCCCATATTCTATTCTATTCTATTCTACTGTACTCTACTCTACTCTACTCTACTCTACTCTACTCTACTCTACCATACCCTATTCTATTCTATCCTATCCTATCCTATCCTATCCTATCCTATCCTATCCTATCCTATCTTATTCTATTACCATCTTTCCTTGAAAGAACAAGGCATCACAGGAAGTCCTATTTCTTCCAGGGTTCAAATTATACATGGTGAGCAGAACTGCTATGTTTATAGCTAAGGCAGTTGATCTAAGAATCTGTTAACTCGAACACATTGGGGTTTCCTGTAAAGGCAAATATTTACCTGAATGTTGATTCTTTGTATTCAACACATATGCATTTAATTACTGTATTTTCCTGTGATCTATTTTAGCCTGGATTTATATCCTGTATTTTATTTTTGTTTTTTTTATTTTTGATATGGTCATAAGACTAATCAATCAACAAGTTGTCTGTCTCCTAATTTGACCATGCAAACAATGCCATATGCACGATGACATCTAGTGTCATGTGCATGGTGTAACTATCATACAAATAATGGCATTTGTATAATTTGCATTATTTATGTGATGGCATCATGACTAACGTATTTTTCCTTCTCTTATCCCTCCCTCCAGAGGCCTAAAGGTAACTAAATGTCATCAGCTTAATCTAATGATTGAAGTAACTCACTGCTTCTTTGCACAATAGTTTGAATTATAAACTAATAAACCCACTTGGTCCTTGCAACATATGAAACCCCAATAACTTTGGTTAAAACTAACCAAGATTAGGAAGTTGTTTCAATATAGATGCTAGTTTTGTTAGTGAACTGGTTAAGCATATCATCCCAAAGGTGCTTTTTCAAGAGGCAACTGGACTTTCTTGGTTTTTCTTTGAAGACGTTTCGCTTCTCATCCAAGAAGCTTCTTCAGCTCTGGTGAAGCTTTTTGGATGAGAAGCAAAACATCTTGAAAAAGCACCTTTGGGATAGAAGAAAGAAGGCAAAATTGAAATAGATGTTTTTCAGTCAAGGAGTTAATAGAATTTCTGTTGCACATCAGCTTATTTTTGTTTTAGTACTAGTTTTTTCCCCCACCTTTATTTCGGTCAACACAAGATGGTATATAATCTAGTACTCTGCCTATTTTCCCCACAACAACTCTTTGGGTTGGACTGAGAAAGAGGCATTGATCCCAAGCCACCCAGATGGTCTATCGCCAAGAAAGGATTAGAAGTCACAAGTCTCCTGTTTTTTGGGCCAACATCTTCACCGTTACACCATGCTGACAATTTGTATCAGTAAGCTGTGATCTTTCTGTTCTTCTGATATATAGTGGACAGCAGCGCAAAAATTAAAGATGGGAAGAACAGACAGAGATAAATGTCTCCAAATGTCAGACCATCCAGCACATTTTTAACTTTGGGAACATGATGTCCCTGTGCTCACAAAATGACTGACATGGAGAAGGACTTTTAGTCACCAAGCATCTCCATAGTGGGATGGACAGTAAAGAATAAAGTCCTCTTCTCTGATTATGTAAAATTATTTAACACCACTGACAATGCTGCTGCCCTACAAAGCGACCTTGATTATGTGTCAGAATGGTCACATAATTGGCAACTCCAAATTTCAACTAATAAATGTTATTGGCAAGAAAAATCAGAACACCAAATACAAGTTAGGCAGATTCGACCTCATGGATGACCCTCACTCTGTCAAGGACCTAGGAGTACTTATCTCAAATGATTTAAGCCCCAGAGCTCACTGTAACAGCATTGCCAAAAAGGCATTAAGAGTTGTTAACCAGGGGGGGTGATCCGACCGGCATAACAACCGGTTTGGGGAGCACGCGCATGCATGCTACTGGCTCCAGCAAGCATTTACCTTCTCCAGCTGACAAGCAGCACTTAGCTGTGCCATGCAAAGCAGCTGACGAAGAAAATGCAACCACTAAAGGACAGCCTAGAGCCCGGGTGGGTGGGTGGGCCAAACAGCAGACCAAAACCTTGTCTCAGCAAACCGGTTTGGTGTCAGCTGCTCTTTGGAGCTACCAGTTCTATAGAACCAGACCAAACTGGTAGGATCCCACCCCTGTTGTTAACCTTATTTTGTGACGCTTCTTCTCTGGTTACACTGAATTGCTAACTAGGGCATACAAAACCTTTGCCAGACCATTTCTTGAATACAGCTTGTCTGCCTAGAACCCACACTGTACATTGGACATTAACATAATTGAGCGGGTTCAGAGAAGAGTATCCCACTCCTCTACTCACAGTAGAATTCCCTATGCCTCCAGGCTTGAAATTTTGGGCTTGGACAACCTGCGGTCTGATCTAAGCATAGTACACAAAATTGTCTGCTACAACATCTTGCCTGTCAATGATTTCTTCAGCTTCAATCACAACAATACAAGAGCAAACAACCAATACAAACTTAAAGTAAACCACTCCAAACTCAATTGCAGAAAATATGACTTCAGTCATAGAGAGGTCAATGCCTGGAATGCCCTACCCAACTCCATGTTTACAGCCTCAACCCCTCACAGCTCAACCTCTGGCAGGGACCTCACCCCATTTTTAAGAGGTCCTTAAAGGGGCATGCATAAGCACACCAGCATGCCTACTATCCCTGTCTTACTGTCCCCATTTATCTCTATTCATTTCCTTTGTTCATGTTTATGTTCATACTTATACTTGTTATCTTGTACATGTTTGACAAACAAATAAAATGAATAAAAAATAAAATAAATAAATCTACTAGTTTAGCTCCATAGGTGCCCTGGATGTGAGCCTCTTCTCCCATCTTACTTCTGTATAGTTGTGTGTATGTGTTTCTAAGTAGAGAAGTAACCTTCCTAAAAATGCATACTGCATTGCAGTTACTGATCACTTTTACTTTTCCATCCACCCTATCTGACCATTGTGGAGCTGAGCGGCATTCTTATAAATAGAGATGAGGCTGGAGGCTACTGTTCTGTTTCATTTTGCAGTGGCCCACTTCTCATTTAAAAGGTTAAAACAAATTTATATACAAACATATATCAAAAACGGGACTGAACAGTTCCAGGGCAAGAAATAGTCCTGTGTGTTTTCTTCCAGTTTTATTTCAATTTGGCGCAAGGACAGAAACTTCTCTTAAAGGCTTCGGAGAACTTCTCATGAACTTCCATGGTGGTCTTGCACTTAGTTAATGAGGAAACAGAAAGTCTTCTATTTCTCAACTCTCTAACTGATCAGAAGAGAATAGAATTGTGATGACCCAGGTGGGATACAAAACAAACACAGTCACAAAAAAAACAGTGAAGCCCCTTTTATTCCTTCACTTTGCTTCCAAGTCCAAATATCCTTGACAGAAGACAAAAAACTCCCACACAAACAGTTACAAGAAGAAGGAAAAAAGCAACACAAACCAGGCAAGATAAGGGCTGGAGGACGTCCACAGATAACACACACTGGGAAGGATGCCAAACTCAGAGAGGAACCATAAACTAGAGATATTTCCACACTTTGTTTCCAGCATTCTCCCGTACGCAGGTCCGTCCTCTTATTCAGTTGTCACAGCTGCAATCGATGAAGAGGATCAAGGCCCTTTCCTCCCAAGCAGATCACATTATCCTCCTTATCCCCCTATCCCCCTTATCCTCTCCTCCCTGTGTTCCCTAGGATGGAGAGGGGATGGGCCTGGGTCCTCCTCTGACTGCTCAGCCAGCCTCTGCCCTTCCCCAGCCTCCTCCACAATCTCTGGAGCCACACCTCCACTCCCTGTTGCTGTTCCTCTTCTCCCTCAGAGTCAGTCTTCACCAGGGGCATGACAAGAATAACAGAGTTGGAAGGGACCTTAGAGGTCTTCTAATCCAACTCCCTGCTCAGGCAGGAAACCCTATAGTATTTCAGATAAATGATTGTCCAAGTTCTTCATTAAAAACTTCCAGTGCTGGAGCCTTCAAAAGTTCTGCAGGCAAGTTGTTCCACTGGTTAATTGTTCTCACTGTCATCAAATTTCTCCTTAATTCCAGGTTGCTTCTCTCCTTGATTAGTTTCTATCCATTGCTTCTTCTCCTGCCCCAAGGTGATTTGGAGAGTAGGTTGACTCCTTCCTTTTTGTGCCAGCCCCTCAAATATTGGAAGACTGATATCATATCACCCTCTAGTCCTTCTTTTCATTCAATTAGACATACCCAATTCCAGCAACCGTTCTTCGTATGTATGTGTGTTTATATATATACATATACATATACATATACATATATATATATATATATATATATATATATATATATATATATATATATATGTAGGTCTTGGTGTATTCGGGTCTTGTCCCGTGTAAGATTGAGAATACCTTGGCAACGTTTCGACGAAATCTCATCCGTCATCTTCAGGCTGGTGTCTTCAGCTTCGTTCTCCTGGGAGAAGTGTGTGATCGTGGCTGTTTTTCCCTTTTAAACTCTAGAGTTGGCTGTGTTGTTACTTTTTGATTGGTTTGTGGAGTTGATGTATGCAGATTGGATGGCTTTTTCCTGAGACCCTGTGTGGCTGAGGTGCTGGCTGTGTGTCTCTCAGCCTTTTGTGTTGTAACGACCTGGGTAATGGGCTGTGTGATGACCTTCTGAGTTCTATTGTTGTGACGTCCTGGGTGTGGTGCTGTAATCTCCTGGGTTGTTGTCTGTGCTGCAACCTCCTGATGTTTTGTGTTGTGATCTCCTGAGTTCCATGATGTAGTATCCTGGGTAGAAGGCTGTGATGTGACATTCCGGGCCTTGGTTTGGCTCCGAGTTTGAGGTCTGGCTATGTGTTTATAGCGTGTGTCAGTTTGCTTAGTTTGGGGGTTGGAGGGGGTATAGCAGCTGGAGTTGCAGCTATGGTCTGGTTTCTGGATGGTGGTTGCCTTTTGTCTGTGAGGTGGGCTTGGGTTTGAGTCTGGTGAGGAGATTGGTGGTGGCATCATGTGTTATTTTGGGTCCGTGTTGGTTTTCGTGGCTGGGACTTGTTTGTTGATTAGGGCTAGTTTCCAGATGTCTGGTAGGTGGGAAGTATCATCCCGTTTATTCATGTTATGGGGGTGAAGGGGCCTGAAGATGACAGATGAGATTTCATCAAACGTTGCCAAGGTATTCTCAATCTTACACAGGACAAGACCCGAATACACCAAGACCTCCATATATATATATATATATATATATATATATATATATATATATATATGTAGGTCTTGGTGTATTCAGATCTTGTCCCGTGTAAGATAGCTGGAAGATTTCCTCCCCGTAGAGGTAGGATATATATATATATATATTAATTACATTTATATGCCGCCCTTGTCCGAAGACTCAGGGCGGCTTACAATTTTTGGGATACAACCCAATGCGCTCAGCAATAACCTTCATTCCATTGTATATGCCTGCTTATTACTAAGCGGCATTTTTACAAAATCAGCTTATTGCCCCCAACAATCTTGGGTCCTCAATTTACCTACCCTGGGAGGATGGAAGGCTGAGTCAACCTTGAGCCTGGTGGGATTTGAGCCTGCAGTAATTGCAGGCAGCTGGAACTTAAGTGCTAGGCATTTAACAGCCTGCACCACCAAGGCCCTCTTTAATTTTGAGGCAAGAGGATTATAGGATTGCAATCTAAATATTCTTTTTTTCCTTGTCCATTAGTCAATTACATAACAATGGGAATGGCCTTCAGTTTCAGCTTCCTTGGCTTTCCAAGCTTCTATTCCATTGTAAGGGAAGATCTTAAAGAGAGTCCTCTTCAGGTCTATCTTTTTTGAGTCTCTTATTTCTACTTTTATAACTGTTTGGTTTGGAACAGCAACCAAACAGAGCAGGTAGACTCCAATGGATAGTTAAGGATGCGGAAAGAACAATTGCAACCAGGCTGCCTTCCACAGAAGACCTATGAGTCAGAAAGAGGGCTGAGAAAATATCTATATACCCCTCACTTCCTGGCCATAAACTGTTTCAATGCCTTTTCTCCTGACAATGCTATAGGGCATCTAGACACAAGGGCTGTTTTTCCCCACCTGTCATCACTCTCTACTGAACACCTAATTCTCACAGTGCTGTCTAATGTCTATGTATATTTACCCATGTAGTAGATCTGTCTAATAAAGCCAAATAAAGTATTCAATTCAATTCAACTCAACTCAACCCAACCCAACCCAAGTCAACTCAACTCAACTCAACTCAACTCAATATCTAGTTTCATACAAACAGGTAATAATTTCAATTAGCATTATTATTTATCCTTCTCATTATCTTCTTAACTCCTTCCTCTTATTGGCATGATGATGAATGAGGCTGAGGATGATGGTGGTAGTGGTGATGGTGATGATGATTCTGTTGCTTTGCATGTACACTAAGAGCTTCCATACTGGAGACAAATTCCTGGTATGTCTAATCACACTCAGCCCAATTAAGTATTCAATTCAATTCAATTCAACTCAACCCAACCCAATTCAACTCAATCCAACCCAACCCAACCCAACCCAGCTCAACTCAACTCAGCTCAACTCAATATCTAGTTTCCTACAAACAGGTAGGAATTTCAATTTAATTTTTAAAAGGTCTGGGGTATCCAGCATGTAGGTCAGTATCCATGCATACCTCCTTGTGGACAATAGTTCTGGAGGATTTCAGACCCTATTAAGAAGCCCTGCTGCTTAAAGCCCCCCTTGAGAGTTTTCTTAGAAACCTTTAAGTCTCCTTTCAAGTGAGCAATTGAGGATTGCCTCTGCTTAACTGCATGTCATGAATCGTAAGTTGACAAAGCTTGTGTTTTAATCACGAGCACTTGAAGAAATGTTTCCCCCCATCCCCATTGTTTCTCTTTTTGCTTCAGACAAAACATCAAGTCACAGCTTCTGTAGGTATTGTGAGTACAAAACACTCCACAGAGCTATAAATCACCCAGAAAGCAGCAGAGAAAGAGGAAGGACACGGGTCACTTAATTCAGCCAATATTTTTACAGTTTAGACATTGAGAGTGTTGGGGGAGGGTGCTGAGGAAGAAAAAAAAGAGAGAGAGAACCATAACAAATGGGAGCATCAAAATCCAACACCCTTGCCATTACTAAACACTTCGTCATTGACTTTGCAAGCTTGCCATGAATTAGGCTACACAGTGCTCTAGCAGTTGATAGCAATTTCTTGCCCTCATTTTTGAAAACACAAGGATGGAATTCAAATTGGAAATCACCGAAGACTGATTACAACTTCCGAATGATAGGCCCTGCAAGCACATTATTGAGGGTGCTGAATTAAATGCATTTTCTGGGTTTGAACACATCCCCAAGTAAAGTAAATATCTGGCTAAACCACACACATCTAACCAAGGTTAATGCACATAGTCCACATCTTATGACCAGTCATTTAGACCTCTCTCTCAAAGATATGATGGATGAGAGGGCTGTAATGCACTATGGAGTGGTATATAAGTCTAAGCGCTCTTGCTCTTCCTATTTAATGATGGCCATTAAAATAGAAAAAAATAGAAGCTGTAATAGGGCACTTGCTGGTGATTTATGATACCAAACCTGGAAATATCTTATGCAAAGGATCATAGAATTTAAGTTGAAAGACTTGGTTTAGGCTATCTAGTCCACTCTGTACTCAGTTCCAGAATTTGGTTTACTCTCCAAATAGATGGTGTTCTCCTTGACCGCATCCAACAAACAGGAGCCTACTACCTTCCTCAGTCCTTGATTTTGTTGTCAAATTGTTTGTTTCATTTCTAGGTGCTGTCAGTCCATGACTTTTACTCATGAAATACAGCTGTCATAAGTGAAATGTAGAATAAAGGAAATTGTCATCTGATGATAAAGCAGCAAGAACTGAGCATCAGCTGGGAAGCATGTTTAAAGGCTAAATTGAAGATGCTTTGGTCTTCCAGATGTTATTAAACTATTGCTTGCAAGAACTCAACCAGAACAGCAAATGTTGACAGATGTTGAGTTCTTTTGTTTAACAACAGCAGAGTGGCTATCATATCTCCATTCCTGGACTGGAAGATGGATTCCTTTCATGCTTGATTGAGTGCTGGAAATTGAGTAGAGCCTGTTTGGAACTTCCTTGTCTCCTGAAATATAAGCAACTGGCTAAGCTAAGAGCTCTTCTTTTCCTAAAATGGCTTGCAGAGAACCTCCAATTCTGCATTGCAGATAATTGAATAATTGATAATTGAACCAGTTCACAAAAAGGCTAAATATTAGCTTTGACTCCATGAGCCATGTAGACGATATGGTTCTCTTTGTCAAGTAGAAGGTAACAAAAATCCTGCCTGACTTGGGTTTTGGTTTTTTTGGTCAAGACGGAGCCTCAAGCAGCATCAGAATCAGGGGAATCAGGGGAACAGCTTGCCTTCAAGAAGTTGCAGGCATTGGTCTGGATTAGTATAGGATCTCCTGCTTGAGTAAGGGGTTGGACTAAAAAACCCTCAAGGTCCCTTCCAACTCTGTTCTTCTGTTATTTAATATTTAACTCTAATAACTCAGGGTTGTCAAACTCAAGGCCCATGGGCTGGATCCAGCCTGCGTGGGGCTATCTTCCAGAGCTGGCCTGGAAACAACAAAGGACCAGCCCACAGTGCTTCTGCTAGCATATTCAGATGTCATTCACCTGCTTGTACTTGAAGCTTTTGGTCCATAAAACACTAACTCATCATGGAGAAATCTAGGATGAATCTATCTCCAGGTGTCCTTTTCAGAATACAGTAGAGCTTCAGTGGTTGGCTATTAAGGCACCTGGGTTCAGTTCCCCCAGATAACTTTGGGTGATCTTGTTCTTTTCAACCTATGCTACTTCAGAGACTTATTAGAAGAGAGATACATTGTTCTGACCCAGGCTTCGCAAACTGTAAATATTCACAAACTTGTTTTAAAAACAAAACCTATTTTATTGCAATGCTGGGAATTGTTTCATTCCCAGCCAGAATTAATCTCAAACAGTCCCCCAAGATAAGCACACACCTTTCAGTTCTGTGGAGTGCTGCCAAAACCAGAAGTATCAAATTAACCAGAACAGAAACCAACCGAAGTACAAGAAAAACCAACCAAAGCACAGAGAGCTTCTTTTTTTTTTTTAAATTCATATTTATATCCCGCCCTTCTCCGGAGACTCAGGGCAGCTTACAATTTTTGGGATACAACCCAATGCGCTCAGCAATAACCTTCATTCCATTGTATATGCCTGCTTATTACTAAGCGGCATTTTTACAAAGTCAGCTTATTGCCCCCAACAATCTTGGGTCCTCAGTTTACCTACCCCGAGAGGATGGAAGGCTGAGTCAACCTTGAGCCTGGTGGGATTCGAGCCTGCAATAATTACAGGCAGCTGGAACTAAGTGCTAGGCTATTAACAGCCTGCACCACCAAGGCCCTTTAAGGCACCAAGGCTTCCATGATGATTCTGAACCAATCGAACTACTTTGCTTCCTGCAAAGGTTTCATCATCTTGGCCTGACTTTTATCCCTTATGGGAGCAGCAATCACCTCCCACTCTTACTCCCGATTTGCCCCTTTTGTTTCAGCTGCTCTTCCCTTCTAGCAGCTCTGCACACACACACACACACGCATGCATGCACACACACACACACACGCACTGGGAACAGGCTCTCCTGGGTCCTCTGCCTTGCTGCTGCCAGACTCTGAAGGCTCTGAAGGCAGCACCCCACTCCCAGATGGTCCTGGCATTGGATGCAGGACCCTCATCTGATTCCTCTCCAGACTCCCTGACGGATTCTACTGCCATCTGCACCGGCTGCTGGCGAACCACAACAGACATAGACAAAGCCTTGAGCTCTTGGGATGGCAAAAACAAAGTAAATAAATAGAAGCAATGGTGGTGCAATGGTTAGAATGCAGTATTGCAACCTAACTCTGCCCACTGCCAGCAGTTTGATCCTGACCAGCTCAAGGTTGACTCAGCCTTCTATCCTTCCCAGGTCAGTAAAATGAGGACCCAGATTGTTGGGAGCCAATAGGCTGATTCTGTAAACCACTTAGTGAGGCTGTAAATCACTGTGAAACAGTGTATAAATCTAAGTGCTATTGCTTTTGTTATTGCTATTGTTAAATACTAGTTATTTACATTTACGGTGACTTTCCTCTCCCATTTATCTTCTCACCAGAAAAAAAATACAATAAAATACTTCTCACTTTGTCCTTTTAATTTCATAAGTCTAGTTCCCCATCTCCTTTTTAGTGTTTCATGATCTAACACTAGGTAAGAAGGGAATGTAAAAGAGTAGTGAGCATAGTTAAAGACTTCTGAAATAGAAGGGAGACCTTTGATCTTCAACGTCTCAAATTTATCGGCTGGTTTAGAGAAAAAAAAGTTTCAGCAAACCACAAAGGGAAACAAAAAAATTCTGAAAAGGGTATCTGATGTTTTTGTTAAATTATCCAATGCTTAGTTAAATTATCAGTTGAAGTCGGCAGTTCTCTGACTCTTTTGAAAGTAGCCTTGCCAATTAATCAGCTAATTGAAGGATGAAAAAAAGAAGGGCAAGAACAAAATCCTGGGAGATTTAGACACTTCTGAAAATGATTGTCAAGGTTTTGTCATTCGCATAAGCCAAATGTCTTTACACAAAAGGATAATCCCAGGTTGTGGAGAGATATCAGCTGCCACGATTTTGCCTCTTAGAAAGAGAAATCTGAAGAGGATATGCTGTCTCTGGTTTTTTTTGGGGGGGGGAACGTTGTTTGAAAGAATTGCTGATTAATCTTCACTTTCGTGGATATAAATATTCCAGTGCACATACAGCACGTCAATCAATCATTCCATTCAATGTCCAAATATATATCTTTTCCAAACAAGAAAGCTGCAGAACACAGATAAGTTCTCATTCTCATATGGTGGAACCCCAGATGTCCTGTGATGAAACACCCTATTAAATGTTTTCAAGAATTACAGCCAATTAAAAATACCTACTACTTGAGATGATAACTCAGGTCAGATTTTCTGATCAATCCAGATGTTTGGATGAAATCAGACAGTATTGGAATTAGTAAAAATGAAATGCCTCCAGCATTTTTCCTTCTAATTATGGAGAAGTTAACAAAACAGTAAACTTTATCCCAAACTCTTATCTGCTATGATGAAATGAGACAATGTTTGCTGGTTTATGTTTTCTTTGAAAGTCCTGGAATTTTGAACTACATTTGAAATATCCCCATGGTTAGGTCACCTGGCTCTGAAAGATGTGGGGGTTTTCTTGTCAGGGGTCTGGAGATGAAGCTAACTAAGGTTTGATTTCATCGTGCTGTTCCTGCCGTGGGAAGGAAAGGTGGGATTTTAGGGGGTTTTATGTTGTGGATTTTTAATGTTGTAAGCCACCCTGAATAACCTATGTGTGAGTTGGTTAGCCATATACATTTGTATGAATGAATGAATGAATGAATGATCTATTTATTTTGGCAGCAGCCAAAAAAGCCAATGCAATCCTAGGCTGCAAAGGATTGAATCGAGATCATACAAGTATTAGTCCCACTTTACAAAAGTCTTAGTATGACCACACTTGAAATACTGCATCCAATTGCGGTCAGCACAAGATGTTGAGACACTGGAAAGAGTGCAGAGAAAAGCAACAAGGATGATTAGAGGGCTGGAAGCTAAAACCTATGAGAACGGTTGCAGGAATTGGGTATGTCTAATCTAGTGACAAGAAGGAGCAGGGTGACATGTTAGCAGTGTTTCAATATTTAGGGGCTGCCACCAAGAAGGAGTGAACCTATTCTCCAATGCACCAGAAGGCAAGGCAAGAAGCAATGGATGGAAACTACTCAAGAGAGAAGCACCCTGGAATTAAGGAGAATCTTGCTGACAGTGAGAACAATTAACCAGTGGAACAACCTGCCTTCAGAAGTTGTGGGAGCTCCACCACTGGAGGCTTTCAGGAAGGGACTGGACAGCTATTTGTCTGATACAGTATAGGTCTCCTGCATGAGTAGTGGGTTGGACTGGAAGACCTCCAAAGTCCCTTCCAACTCTGTTATTCTGTGTTCCATTTTCAAATGGATCCCTACTATTGGTTAACATGGAATAAGAAATGAAGCAGCAATATTTGAAATCCTTTCTAGCAAAATATATTAAAGAGATCATATCTTTTGAAGCAAAGGACCTGGCATGAATGAATGAATAATAAATAAATAAAATTCCTAAACAGATGTGAGATGCATTTCCTTTTTTTTGATTTTTCAAATCAAAGTTAATTTGCAAGTACAGGACTTTTAGGCAAATGTACCACTACTTTTTCTTTCTCCTCCTCCTCCTCCTCCTCCTCCTCCTCCTCCTCCTTTTTTTTTTGTTACAAATCCTGCTACTGTATAAGGAAGCCCTGATAGATTTACCTTCTTTGTTGTTACGGCTTAAGAAAGTTCAATAAGTCAACTGTCAGAGTTCAAGTCCCCTTGCAGGCTAAAGAATTTCAATTTCAAAGTACATGAGACTGGAGTCTTGAAACAGGAGCTCATCAAATGCTAATCATTTCTGACTCTTGAGCTGCACAAAAGAGAGAAGGAAACTGGAGGGTCTTCAGCAAGGGCACCAAGCATCCCAGCAAAACTCTTGCACTCAATTAATTCTGCGAGGTGCAATAAGGATGATATGAAAGAACTTGGATGTGAATGAACAGATCATTTAAGGGCAGGGAAAAGAGCCAAATGACCACCAAATTGCTTTCTGAGTAACTGGAGAATGGGCTGGTAGGCTTTCAATCTCATTTAGGTGACATCTCAAAACACGGGGCATTTTTTTCCCCTCAGCTGCAGACTTCGTGAGAAAAATAATCAGCAGGGCCCAAACTTCCAGTGGTCTCGTAGAAGAGATTGGATACAGGATAGAATAATAAGAGTTGAAAGGCCATTTTGTGAAAATGCAACCTTAACTCTTGAAGGTCTTCTAGTCCACTTCCTGCTCAAACAGGAGACCCTATACCATTCCAAACAAATGGAGTGTCCCAGTCTCTTCTTGAAAGCCTCTAGTGATGGAACACCCACTCTTTTTAATGTTCTTCCACCCGTTGCTTCTTGTCTTGTCCTCAAGAGTTTGGAGAACTTTTAGCAGGAGCCACGTTTTCACAGATCAGCACTAATACAAGAGGTGATGGGGGAGAAAGAGAGAGAGAGAGACAGACAGACACAGACACAGGGACACAGAGACAGAGAGAGGGAGAAGAAAGGGAGAGAGAGAGGGGGAATGAGGGGGAAGAGAGAAAAGGAGAGAGGGAGAGGGAGGGAGGGAGAGAAGAGAGAGAGGGAGACCATCTTTGGCCATCCAAACCAGAGATGGTATTCAGCAGGTTCTGACCAGTTCTGGAGAACCAGTAGTGAAAATTTTGAGTAGTTTGGAGAACCAGCGGTAACCTTCCCCCAGGAGTGGGGTGGGAATGGAGATTTTACAGTAACCTTCCCCTGCCATGCCCACCAAGCCACACCCACCAAGCCATGTCATGCCCACCAAGCCACGCCCATGGTAGTAAAAAAATTTGAATCCCACCACTGATCCAAACCCTGTCTGTTCTTCCATTTTAAGACCTGATTACCTAAAGAGTCACTTTTTTCTCCTATATTCCCAGCTTTAGAAATAGAATTGATGGGCATGTGAGAGATCTTTCAAAGGTTTTGACCCAAAGTTATGGGAGTTTTTTTTTTACCTAGGAAAAGCTGCCCTCAGCTTTTTGTTTTGTTTTGTTTTTACAACTGATAGATGAGAACATCATCAGAGCCCTCAGCCTGCATCTGGCTGTAAGAACATTTATTTTATTTATTTTTATTTTTAATTACATTTATATGCTGCCCTTCTCTGAAGACTCAGGGTGGCTTACAATTTTTTGGGATACAACCCAGTGTGCTCAGCAATAGCCTTCCTTCCATTGTATATGCCTGCTTATTACTAAGGGCATTTTACAAAGTCAGCTATTGCCCCCAACAATCTTGGGTCCTCAATTTACCTACCCGAGAGGATGGAAGGCTGAGTCAACCTTGAGCCTGGTGGGATTCGAGCCTACAGTAATTGTAGACAGCTGGATCTTAAGTGCAGGCATTTAACAGCCTGAGCCACCAAGGCCCTCTACTCTAATCTCCTGGGTCCTACAGTGACTGGCCAGGTGCATTCACGGAGCTCACAAACTCAAAAAGGAGGCAACAACTGAAGGCAACCTGAACCATTGAGCACATGTCCATGTTGATTGAAAAAGTCCTCCTTATTGATCATGCCCTGAATCCTTAGACTGAGTTTTGGTGGATAATCTCAAGTTCTAATTTTAATTTGCCTCCCTCCCCATTTTTGTACCATGCATCTTCTACATTCTTTAGGCTACAGCTGGGTGTCAATTATCCTTCCAGCCACAGGATATTATCTGCTCATCCTTTATTGAGCAGCAAAGAATCAGAGCTCATTTTGCTGCCATCTAGTGTAGTCTCAATCACAGCAAATTGAAGGTGCAGGGACTTCATCAACTCCCAGAATTCCTCATCCAGCATGGACCCATGCTACCTTGGTTTTTTGGGGAAATTCCCAACCCTCCTGCACACCCAAGGAACTGAAGGATTTCTGCTCAGGGGAATTCTTCTAGTGCTTGTTGAATGTGCCTGTTCTGCAATCCAATATTCACTTACAAATAGGAAATCAAGAGTTTCCTCTGGATAATCAAAATTACAGCATTCTGAGAATCCACATTGAGGTTGAGAAACCCTGATCTAGACAATTGTCATTTGTAGCCCAACTCAGCTAAGTCCTTGTAAAGTGGCCCATTTGATGTAGATCTGTTCCCATGACATGCTGGCCTAGGAAAAGCTGGCCTGGTCATTCTTTTTTTTTTTAGAAAAACTTTATTAGGTTTTATTACCTTAAAAACACACAAACAAACCCACACCAAACACAAACTGTCAGACACACCAACACAAACCATTAAAACATTAAAAATATTGTGTTCAGAACAACCTGTGGCGATATTTACTTAGCAATCTTTTATATATTCTATCGAGTATTAACTCCTACTTAAATGTATTATATTCCATCTATACCTCTATTGATAATTCCTATTCCTTCTTCTATCTCCTCCCTAGCCATGTCTGATCATTCTTGCTGACCAAGAATTTGTTGGCAAAACTGGTTCTGACCCTTTTGAGATTAGTGAATGAATCCCATGGAAACATCCTTTCACTCCAGATATTTCTTTGAAAGATTTAGACTTAGAATAACTTTATTGTCACTTTGAGCGTACACTAATCGTCATACATTAAAATGAAATTTCATTGCATATAGCTCTCAAAGGGTCTCCACTTCTAATATGCACTACATTTACATTTTGTGAAAATGCAACCTTAATTCTGATGACTGAATCCAGCCCCGATCGAACTAAATGATCTAAAGCAGAAACAAAGTATTTATATTTAAGAATACTGTCTTGGCCGATGCTAGATTCTAGATTCCTGTAAGCATAAGGGACCCTTCAGTACTTAGTGACTTGGAAGGTTTTCCCAAAAGCTCAGAATGAGTGGGTTGATCATCACCATGTTAGAGCCCCTAAACTTTAAAAATGCTTCCATAATCTGTATCCTGACAAACCCAATGACATTTTTCTGTTGTATGTCTTTTCTCTCCCTGTTTGTTTTGTTCTACAGGACTAGTGTCACTGTTCAGGGAGGGCAGCATGTCAGGTCCATTATTGTGTCCTAAAATTCTGTTGGAAGGAGAGGCAGAGGGAAGGACTCCTGGCACTTTTTGCATGCTTTTGCTTTTGCTGTAACAGCTTGGGAATTAGGGAGGGGGATTGTCTTCAGACATGAAGCAGACTCCTTCCCAGCCAGTTCTAGCCTTCATGCCCTGAGAGTGAACTGTTATCTGCCTAGCACCTCAGGGTTCTCAAAACAACCTTCTGGGATCACATTGGCTTCCAGTGGACTGGTCAGGGGGGTAGGGTTTGGGGAATGGAAGAAATGCTTTTGTACTTTGCATGGGAACTTCAATTTTCACTTGAATTTTCTGTAACCACTAAAAGTTCTTTTGATTCAACTCAATGGAGTCAAGAGTTTTGCTTTCCTGAGGGACCAGCTGGGGCAGGTCCTTACATATACTTACTATTCAGGGGCTTATTTCTGGATGTTTTGGATGCCCCATCACTGGAAGTTTTCAAGAAGAGACTGGATAGCCATTTGTCAAGAGTGGAAGAGGGTCTGCTACTTGAACAGGGAGTTGGATTAGAAGACCTCCAAGGTCCCTTCCAACTCCTATTATTCTATGTTAGGTGTTCCATCATCTCAAAGTGGAAGAAGATCCTAGTCCTTTACATCTTTCCACATCATTTCTTACTACCATTCTCACTGGTGATAAAGCACAGATGTTGAGATGTATGACTTTGTTTCCCTGTTTCCAAGGCTAAATGCAAAATAATCTCCACAGTCTTGACACACCTATTTGCTTTTGTAAGGACCTACATATCACCCAAAGGTCTCACTCCAAACAAAATTTCATCCTGCCCCTTACCAAGAGTTTGGAGGCTGAACTATGCCACCCAGGGGAGAAAGTATGCTACTCCTTGTCTTCTCCTTTCTATGTACTGACACCCATATTGTATCTTTCATGCAGTGTTCCATATGTGACTGGGAAGTAAGCTGCTTAATTCCATTTAATTACATTACCAAGTTGCCTCACCATCCATTTTTCAGCTTGCCAGCTGAGACCGGGAGATAGGCCTCAAGGTGGCCAGTTAGAGATTGGCTTGCTTCAATAATTTCTTCCTCATTCTCTAGAGTCTTTCACAGCCCTGCTTATAAGGGGAATGCATGAGAAGATCAGAAGGACAGCTAGTCTAATCAAATAGCAAAGCTTGCTTGGATTAAAAGGGAAACATAATAAAACAAAACAAAGCGAGATTGGTTCCAGAGCATCCACTGGGAGCAGTCAAAATGGTCAAGATGGCAGCCATGGCCTTTTTTTAATGGGTGATGCAGAATAAAAATCCCTTCTTGAATTTTTTCTACCAAGCTTGGCAGAAAGCCCCTCTCACTTCATTTTCTCTCTCGTTCATGGCTCCAGTGTTTGGGTCAGGGCTTCAATTTGCATTTATGGGTCCTGCACCTTAAGGCAACTGCACTCTGCTCTCAACTCAGTGGCGTCAAAATAGACATCAGGAATTTTAATTTAATCCAAATGCAGTTTTTGGCACAGCAGAAATGGGGGGAGGTGTTGAAACAGTGGAACAATGAAAGAAAATCCTTGGACCTTGATTTGTTTCTCATTGCCTTAAGAGCTGTCTGAATACTACCATTGTGGTCCTGCACCAAAGCTGACGGCTTGGGCCCTGCACTAGTTGTGTCTTTCAGTCCCTTTCTAAGCATGATTATGGAAAACGATCAGTGGTGGGATTCAAATTTTTTTACTACTGTATGTGGGTGTGGCTTGGTGGGTGTGGCAGGAGAAGGATACTGCAAAATCCCCATTCCCTCCCCACTCCACTAACCTGCTTTCCATCTCTGTTCTCCTGTGCAGGGCAACAAAGAAGACCCAGCCAATCAGCTGGGACTCAATGGGAGGCAGAGAATAGTTGGGGGCGGGGCCAGTCAGAAGTGGGATTTGCCAGTTCTCTGAACTACTCAAAATTTCTGCTACCAGTTCTCCAGAACTGGTCAGAACCTGCTGAATACCACCTCTGAAAATGATTCATTATGAGTCCCAAATGTGCTTTTTCAAACAGTCATTAGCCTTTCTTGGTTTTCCTTGAAGATGTTTCGCTTCTCATCCAAGAAGCTTCTTCAGTTCTTATGCAGTGAGAACTCAAGAAGTTTCTTGGAGGGGAAGCAAAACTGGTTCAAGGAAAAACCAGGAAAGTCCAGGTGCCTTTTGGAAAAGGTCCTTTAGGACAAGCTTCACATGGACAATTGAGAATCTCCAAAGACATTCATTGTGAGGCATGTGACAGATGAAGATTATGCTGTAAATCCCCAAAGGGCCCCAAGCCCACTCCTGCTAACTTGTATGAAGTTAGCTCCACCATTTTGAGGACCTCATATGACAGAAAACAAATAGCTGAGAGGTCCTTGGTGTTCTCTGAGCTTGCTTGTTTTCTTACAGATTTTTCATTTCCCTAACTAGGTAACCTCATCAGTGCTAGAAGGGAGGGGGAGTTACAGAGTGGAGGAGGAGGAGGAGGAGGAGGAGGAGGAGGAGGAGGAAGAGGGGAGGAGGAGGACTGTTAGGAAGTTTCACCTTAATTCCAGGTTGCTTCTTCCTTGATTCACTCCTTGAGTGAAGCTGATGACTGGACTGCAGGCAAGCCCTTAGTCAGAGGCTGGTCTTGAAAAGCTGACAATGAATTTCATTCCAAATAGCATTTCAAAGTGAATTTGGAAGCTCCTCCTGGGGAAAGAAACAGCCCAAACTGCTGAAGGATGCCAAAAGAACTACAGTGAAATTCTCTTTTGCAAAGAGAATTTCTCAGCTTAGAGGCATCCATTGGAGAAAATAGAAGGTAGCTTAGATTCTGTACAAGGTCAAGCTGTTGCAGTTGAACCTCAAAGTGAAATGCTACAAGACAGACGATCATCTTAATCAAAGATAAAATAGTTACAAGGGTTAAGTTGCAATGCTGAAATATTTTTCCCCCTATAATAATAGGAACTGGTAAAAGCAAGGATGTGATGAACAAATCTATAGAAAGAAATCTTGGTCCTAAAATTTATTAAAGAAGAGGGGTCAATGTATTTTCCAAAGCACCAGAAGGCAGGACAAGAAACAACAGATGGAAAATAATTAAGGAGAAAAGCAATCTGGAACTAAGGAGAAGAAACTTCCTAATAGTGAGAACAATTAACCAGTGGAACAGCTTTGCCTTCAGAAGTTGTGGGTGCTCCATCAATGGAGGTTTTTAAGAAGAGATTGGACAGCCACCTGTCTGAAATGGTATAAGATCTCCTGTTGAGTAGGGGGTTGGACTAGAAGACCTCCAAGGTTCCTTCCAGCTATATTCTGATTGATTGATTGATTGATTGACTGATTGATTGATTGACTGATTGATTTAGATGACATGATGTTACTATAGGTCCACAGTAATGGCAGAAAGATAAGCATAAAGATGAACATTCAGCTGAGCTGTCCTTACAAACGTTCACGCCAAGCTGACATGCAAAGCCACTCTTCTTCCAGAGTCACATTTGACTTTCCTCACTTTCTTTGACTAGAAAGTGGGGTTGGACAAGAAGACCTCCAAGGTCTTTCCAACTCTCTTATTCTTTTATTCTCTTAAACACAGCCCGGACTGTCCTTGGATAATTCATAACCATCTATAACCAACTCCACCAGGTTGTTGTGTTGAGGTAAAATTGGAAGAGTCGGGAGTTTGTATGACACCTGCTGGATCTCCTCAAGGAAAACAAGAGAGACAAAAATCTAAACAACAAATAAATAGATTTTTTAAAATTATTATTTGTGCATCTCTGTGCTTCTTCTAAAGCTTCCAATCTGGACAAGACAGAGATGAGAGAGAGATGAAAGAATGCAGTAAACCTTAACTCATTTCTA
The DNA here is from genome assembly GCA_009733165.1 of Naja naja. NCBI lineage: Eukaryota > Metazoa > Chordata > Lepidosauria > Squamata > Elapidae > Naja > Naja naja. The sequence continues at coordinate 4,720,014 of CM019164.1, read as the reverse complement.
ATGTAATTCTTGTATTGATTTCCCTTAGTATTTTTTAGCAGGCTTATCTCATCGGAATAAGTTATTGTCCATGGAATTCAGCAACATAACAGCAAAGAAATGTTGGATCGACCATTCCTTTTTATAATATTCACTTTGTGCCTTACCTACTGGTCCACTTGCAAAAAATGATTTTGAATGAGCTTGTAGGAGTTTGATGTTGAGCAGGTTAATGGCTGCACCATTATTACTGGTGTTTTTTAAAATACATCCTCCTTTAAGTAGCAACATTATTAGTGCATGAAACAGACAGACAGAAACTTATTAACCTTTCTTTCTTAAGATTTTGATAACATATATTAGGTTACAATAAATACGGGCAAGAATTTTCACCAAAGGAATGGCAGGGACAGGATACATATAAGCAAAAACTGGTTTCTATCAGATCGAATAAATTGGCCACAGTCCTTGTTTCTTTCCCCAAATATTATCATCTAATGGGAGCTAGGATGGGTGCCTTTTCTGGGGCAGTCCCTGCCCTATGGGATTTTTTGAACTTCAGCAGCCTCCCATCTTTTTAGCCTCTTGTCGATCAGGAAGGTGGGCAGTTTGGGCAGTTAGAATCCCTAGCACCACGTAACGGAGTGAGCTCCTGTTCCTTGCCCCAGCTTCTGCCAACCGAGCGGTTTGAAAGCATGTAAAAATGCAAGTAGAGAAATAGGGACCACTTTGGTGGGAAGGGAACAGTGTTCTGTGCTCCTTCAATGTTTAGTCATGCCGGCCACATGACCACGGAGACGTCTTCGGACAGCACTGGCTCTTCGGCTTTGTAATGGAGATGAGCAACGCCCCCTAGAGCCAGAAACGATTAGCACAGATGTGCCAGGGGAACCTTTACCTTTACAATTTTTAAGATTACTAAAGACCTGACGTTTTCTCCAAACATTGGGAACTTAGATGATTGCACATTGCAACTGATTGGCACCAGGTTTCTGTTATTTTTAATGCTTTTGTATTTTAACTGTTTATGTTTTATAGTTTCAAAAATGTGTCTTAATCTTTGGAGATCAAGTTTGGTCTAGTGGTTAAGGTACCAGGCTAGAAACAGGGAAACTGTAAGCTCTAATCCCATTTTAGTCATGAAAGCCATGTAGGTGGCTTTGGGCCAATCACCAGGTGACTGTGAGTTCTAGTCCTGCATTAGCCATGAAAGCCATCTGACTTTGGATCAATCACTAGGAGACTGTGAGTTCTAGTCCCGCATTAGCCATGAAAGCCATCTCAGTGGCTTTGGGCCAATCACTAGCAGACTGTGAGTTCTAGTCCCGCATTAGCCATGAAAGCCATCTCAGTGGCTTTGGGCCAATCACTAGCAGACTGGGAGTTCTAGTCCACTTTATCCATAAAAGCTGGCTGCAAATCACAGTCTCTCTCTCTCTCTCTCTCTCCATTTATCTGCTAAATAATAATAGAAGTTAAACCTTCTGCCTTGAGCAAGGAGTTGGATTAGAAAATCTCCAAGGCTCCTTCTAGCCTCATGATTCTAAATTGGAGTGACTGAAAGCATTCTGAGCAGATAAAGAACGAAATTTTGCATTCTGTTAAACAGGACAGAGAATCTTAGAATGGTAGGGCTAGAAGAGAGTATAAGTACAAAATTATAGAATTACAGAACAACAGAATTGGAAGAGACCTGGAGGTTTTCTAGTCCAACCCCCTGATAGAGTAGGAGACCCTACACCATTCCAGACAAACAGCTGTCCAGTCTCTTCTTGAAAACCTCCAGTGATGGAGCACCCACAACTTCTGAAGGCAAGACGTTCCACTGATTGATGGTTCCCATTGTCAGGAAACTCCTCCAAAGTTCTTGGTTGGATTTCTCTTCAATGATCTTCCACCAGGATCTTTGGAGAATAGGTTGGCCCCGTCTTCTCCACTGTTTTTATTTTTGTTTCTGATTGTTTTTGATACTGTACAACCATGAAGTGGATGATTGTACAGTATGCAGGAAAAGCAATTAAACCATCCCTGAGAGGTGGCTGTCGGCTGTTAAGTGGATCACCTGGTGGTTGTTAATAGCAATAGCAATAGCACTTAGACTTATATACCACTTTATAGTGCTTTATGTCCCTCTCTAAGTGGTTTACAGAGTCAGCATATTGCCCCTAACAATCTGGGTCCTCATTTGACCCACCTTGGAAAGATGGAAGGGTGAGTCAACCTTGAGCCTGGTAAGATTTGAACTGCCAAATTGTAGGCAGCTGGCTGCAGAAGTAGCTTGCAGTACTGCACTCTAACCACTGCAGCACAGAGGCTCCTCAGAAACTCAGAAGCCACCTGGGAAGGTCACAAATTGGCAATCACATGATCCCAAGGATCCTGCAACCGTTATAAATGCACACCAGTTGCCAGGAACCCAAATTTTGATCATGCAACCATGGGGATGCTGCCATGCTCATCATTGTAAGTCTTTTTTTTTCTGCCCCGTGGTGTTGTAACTCAAACAGTCTCTAAAGTAGATATAGGACAATTGTGTATTCAGATTAGGGAGTTCCAGCAAGAACCCCAACATTTCCAATATTCAGGGGCTGCCACAAAGAAAGGGGAGGTCAATCTATTTTCCAAAGCACCAGAAGGCAAGACAAGAAACAATGGATGGAAACTAATGAAGGAGAGAAGCAACTTGGAATTAAAGAGAAACTTCCTAACAGCGAAAACAATCAACTGGTGGAACAGCTTGCATTTAGAAGCTGTAGGTGCTTTATCAGTGGAGGTTCAAGAAAAGACTGGACAGCCACTTTTCTGGAAGAGGGTCTTCTTCATGAGCAGGGAGTTGGACTAGAAGACCTTCAAGGTCCCTTCCAACTCTGTTGTTCTACGTTCTGGTTTCAGGATCATCTCCTCTTCCTCCTCTGAATGTTAATGTGATGTTTTAATTTAAGCCAGGGGAAAGTAAGTCATTTCCTAGCAGAGAGCTATTGGCTAATTTATAACAGATCATTTCATTCTTTCAAAGAGTTGCTTATGTATCTGAAAAATAGTATGGACAGCAAATGGGACTCTTGTCAGAAAATTAGTCTATCAGTTTCTTGAAGTTATTTTGAGGGTTTGATATTAATCAGTTGAGTTTCACTTTGATTGACTTTGGATTGGGTGTTGGAACCCGTACTGTATATAGGATATTAACACAATTGAGTGGGTTCAGAGGTATTTCTTGAGAAAAGTTCTCCACTCCTCTGCTCACAGTGCCTCCAGGCTCCAGATTTGGGGCCTGGACAATCTAGAACTGCACCACCTGCGGTCCGATCTAAGCATAGTCCACAAAATTGTCTGCAACATCTTGCCTGTCAATGACTTCTTCAGCATCAATCACAATAATACATGGGCAAATGACCAACACAAACTCAAGATAAATAGCTCCAAACTCGATGGCAAAAAATACGGCTTCAGCAACAGAGTGGTCAATGCCTGGAATGTTCTACCCAACTCTGTTGTTACAGCCTCAAACCTTCACAGCTTCAACCTCAAACTGTCTATTGTGGGCCTCACCGCATTCCTAAGAAGTCCTTAAAGGGCGTGTGCATTAGCGCACGAGCGTGCCTACCGTCCCTGTCTTACTGTTCCCATTTATCTGTATTTACTTCCCTCATTCTTGTTTATGTTTATGCTTATAATTGTTATCTTGTACATGTTTGACAAACAAAAAAAGATTTAATTGAAATGGGAATAGGGCAGGGGCCTGCAACCTTAAACACTCAAAGAGCTATTTAGACCCGTTTCCCACAGTAAAGAAAACACCGGGAGCCAATAATTTAACAACTAGTGTGACTGGGTGGGCGTGGCCAACTAGACATCGCTCACTCCCACCCAGTCACCTCCTGCTCTGGAATAGGGAGCAAGTCTCCATCCCCTGCCATCATCCTTACCTTCTCAGGCCAGGCAAGGAGTGACAGGGAGGGGAGGGGCTAGTCAGTGGTGGAATCAGCCAACAGGGAGCTTCAGCAGGGGGCCAAAAGAGCTGCATGTGGCTCCAGAGCCTCAGGTTGCAGACCCCTGGTATAGGGGTACCAGGAACAGGGGTTGGACTAGGAGTTGGACTAGAAGACCAAGGTTATTATTCTGCTTTCCATCTCATTTTTCTGCTAAAGTAGACTCAGAATTGCAAGCAATATATTCAATCAATTGCAATTTTCTAAACTTTGCACCAAATATGCAAAGCATGGCAAGGCAGCTGAGTACACAAGGACATGAGGGAGCAGGCTTTTCTGACCCCCTAACCCAATTATTCAGGCTTGTATGCCTCTGGGGTGATGGGGAAATTACTAGCTGAACAGCTGTGGGTAAAAACATGAAATTTTAGATAATGCCTAAAACTCACTGGGGAGAAACTCCCTTCAAGGTACTTTCTAAATTAACCAAATGCAAATATTGTCTCTCGGCATTTATCTGTAATTAGAAAACTGTCTTCAAGAAAGAAAAGAGATACATATGAAATGTCAGAGACACCAATGATTTTAAAAATAACCTCAGCATTTTTTGCAAACCCGCCCCCCCCAAAAGGAAATGCTAAATTTAAAGAGATGGGATGCGAATGGTACGGCAAATTACCTCAAATATTTATGCAGGCTATTTGTTGCAAAGTCATACAGTTCAGAATCTATTAATTCACCTATAGATAAGTTCCTTTTACCCAGCTGTATGCAGAAGAACAAGGAAATTAGAAA